>JAESUZ010000134.1:0-135000 GCA_017311185.1 Proteles cristata cristata
TAGATTTCTATGTTCAAAACATTTGAAAAATATGACAGAGAGCTTGATGTCCTTCCTGCAAACTGCTCTCTTGTAGGGTTTCCCTTCTACTAGGTGCTTGGATTCTGAGGAACAATTAAAACCTAATTTTAGCCTAAACATATTATTTAGAATTTGTAAACTAATTTAAATATTATAAGTTGTAAATCTATATTATAGAAAAAGAAAACATTTATACAGACACAGACATTATTACAGCTTACAAAAGTATTTGCCTTATAATTGCAAATATTTGTTTTGTTACTCTGACAAACTGATACTTTTTAAAAATTTATTTCTAGAGAGAGAGAGAGAGACAGCGTGAGCAGGGGAGGGTCAGAGCGAGAGGGAGATACAGACTCTGAAATAGGCTCCAGGCTCTGAGCTGGCAGTCAGCACAGAGCCCGACGCGGGGCTCGAACCCACAAACCGCGAGATCATGACCTAAGCGAAAGTTGGACGCTTAACCGACTAAGCCACCCATGCGCCCCAAACTGATATTTTTTAATTTTTTTAATGTTTATTTACTTTTGGGAAAGACAGAGAGCGAGCGAGCACAAGTAGGGGAAGGGCAGAGAGAGGGAGATGCAAAATATGAAACAGGAGATGTCCAGGCTTTGAACTGTCAGCACAGAGGTCAACACAGGGCTCGAACTCACAAACCAGGAGATCATAACCTGAGCTTAAGTCAGTCACTTTAACCGAGTGAACCACCCAGGTGCCTCTGACAAACCAATTTTGAGCTGCCTCTATTACTGACTATAATGTACTATTTTGGACCATGTTCACAAAATACAGCATCTCAGATTTTATGTACTGGTTTTATTATATCTTCTTTTCTGCCCATATTTTTTTCTTTTCTCTGTTAATGCTGGTAAAGTAAAAATAGTGCACCCAAATAATTTTTAAGACAATTATCTAACTCGATATGAAAAAAAATGACCCTTTAGTGCTGAATTAACTCATCTTGCCTTGCCCAGCAGTCTGGTTGGGGTGGGGCACCTCTAGCCTATAAACCATCCCACAACTGTGTATTGAGAATCTACTCTGAGCCAAGAAATGGAACAGTCAAGCAAATATTTTTGTGATCTGTTTCTGGCAAGAAATTTGTACTGCCATAGAAATTCTGGGTTTTATAGCTACTACAGTGAGCTAGATAAAGATCAGTTGTATGAAGGAATAGAGAGGAAATCCTGAATGGGATTATGAGAGGAGAATATGGACAGACAACATGTCTGTACAGATGGGGGAAATGAAGCACAAATAAGTGACACCTTGCATAGTATCTGTACAATTAGAATATTAAGGTCATGCCTATTATAATGCATTTATTAAACAGCTACTAAGTGCCCTTTTTTCCTACCAGCAGGTGCTATGAGTGCTATGAGATATCAAGTGCATACAATTTTGTTTGTGAAATGGTTTCCCTGGATACATGCAATCGTGACAACTGATTTGAATTTAAATTCATGAATACAATCGAACCATATTTCTTTAACAAATTCTCTTTCCCAATCTTTATCCAGTTATTAGGTTTTTATAATCCAGTGCTTATGGAAACCTTAGCATATTTTTTATAGCAACTGAATTACAGGAAACAGCGTGGCCTTATAGTCAGATAATATGGTATCCAACTTAGCTTCCCCATTTTCTAGTTTTGTGACCTCAAGTAAGTAAAATAATCCTCATCTCAATAATATAGCTAATAACAGTTACCCGCTTTGGTTGTTATCAGCATTAATAAGAAGGAACATGTAGTAAGCCCAGGAAGCTCCAGTCCCTCCTCTACCTAAATATTTCAATATGAATTCAAGATGTACTGATTGATAATTTATATATTTTGAAATGCATATTTTCTTGGAGCAGCAACCCAAGACATAAATGATGGGAAAAACATCCAGAAGAAAATGCAGGGCAGTCAGAGAGCAGTCAGCTTTCTATTCTAGGATCAGCGAGAGGTGGCCAGTAATAGTCTCTTCCACATTGTGTTTTTGCTGAAGAAATACTTAGCATAAAAATTGTCTGGATTAAGGCAGATACAGGGCTTCCCTTGGGTTGCTATTGGGCAGAACCATTTGAGTGGACTTGGAAGCCCCAAATTCTAAGGAGATTAGCCAGTGGAAATAGACCTGATCGGGCACTGGTTATCTCCTTGTATCCAGTAGGACAAGCCTTATTCACAGTAATGCAGTTTCTGATGATGTTCATTTTTTCTGGTTTTACTTTAAATTGATTTAAGTAACAAAGTGATAATCACGGGCATGAGCTGAAAGATCTTCATATCCAGGGGAAAAAATGTAAAAGCTTAGCCACAGCTGCTGTTAGACATGGGGATTTAGGGAAAATCTGTGACACATGACTTCTGAGGATGATGTCCATCCCAAGGCAGCCAGCATCTGAATAATCGCATTTGAATGTAAACACTTGTAACATTTGAAAAGGTCTTTAACATCAGCTTCTCCTGATATATAAACTATTGAAATCAAGAGAACTAATATTTTCTTTATTTTTCTAAGTTAAGTCTTCCTTAAGGGAGGAAAAACAAGAATTGTTTACTCCTTAGTGTTTGTTATTTTTCCTGCCCTAAGGCCTGACTGCCTCTCTACTCCCTAATAAACAAAGGGGATTTTATCGACCAGTTCATTTTCAAAGAAACTTTAATAGGCATTAAGCAATCAATTTTGGGTGTCTCATTCACTTTTGTGCCTGAGAAGAGTTTGAAAGCAATATTCACACAAAACCATTAGGGAAATAGACAATCTTACTGTATTTACTGACACTTATCAAGTTAGTAGGATTCATGAATATTGTGTTCTATCCTGAGTGCTTTTTCCTATTTCCCTTCCCTCTTTCCCTTTTTGGTTTTAATATTTTAATTTTTTAAAATTTATTTATTTACTTTGAGACTGGGGAGGGACAGAGAGAAAGGGAGAGAAAGAATCCTAAGAAAGCTTTTCTTTGTCAGTGCAGAGCCCTAGGCTGGGCTAGATCTCACCAACCAATAAGATCATGACCTATACCAAAATCAAGAGTTCAGCGCTTAACCAACTGAGCCACCCAGGAAGTATAAAATTTTAAATTTTATAACGGTTAAGGTTTATTTACTTATATATCCATTCTCTTAAATGTTTTGGAGAAAAGGTAATTCAAAATTTCACAAAGAAATTAAAATGCTTTCAGAGATGGTTACAGAGGGAAGGGAGTAACTTGCTCAGATATTGTTTCTTTTGACAGATGTCTTTCTTTCAATGATAATGGCATTTTTGACAGTCAAGGTCTTTCATTGTAAGCCCATGAGAATAAAGTTTATATTGTTAAATTTCATTTCTTTTTTATTTGAAATGCATTAGGTGAAGAAAGCAATGGCTTTATTTTCCATTACCTTTCTAGTTTAGGATATAAACCATTCACCTCAAAGTATCTGTGTGATGAAAGATACTTAATCATTTATTAAAGACTCACTTCAAATTGTAATTCCTATGTTTCAACAAAAATACACCATATTCTTGAATTTTCTCACTTAGAAGACACAGTATAAAATCTTAAGGAAATGGTTACACATACAAGATGTGTTATCAGTTCATTTTAAAATACACTTTTAGGGGCACCTGGGTGGCTCAGTCAGTTAAGCACCGACTTCAGCTGAGGTCATGATCTCACCTGATCATGATCTCACCTGAACCTTCTTCGTGGGTTCGAGCCCTGGGTTGGGCTCTGTGCTGACAGCTAGCTCAGAGCCTGGAGCCTGTTGCAGATTCTGTGTCTCCCTCTCTCTCTCTGACCCTCCCCTGCTCATGCTGTCTCTCTTTCTCTCTCTCAGAAATGAATAAGAAAACATTAATTTTTTTTGAAAAAAATACAGTTTTATTTTGGAAACTACTGATAATTAAAACAGCAAGTGGTTTGATGTGCTTGGCTACCTATATCTCATTTTTCTATACTTGTATGTTTATTTTCTATATTTTTATTTTCCCAAAGTATGTTTTCCTCCAGATCACTAGAAAGTCAACAAATTTTATATCACAATTCTTATCTGTAAAGAAAAAAACTATCCAAAAAAGCATGAATAATTTTACTGTTATAACATATGTGAGAAGTGACTACTATATTATTGAAAGAATCAATTACCTATCACTGGGTTCCTTATAGTTACAATTTACTTCATTCAAAAAGTGATGGCTTAGCCTTTTCTAGAAATAAAAAAGGAGAAATGCTAAAGACAGTGTTAGAATAAATCATGTTTATTGACTTCATTTCTAGTAACAAATAAATTGGATTTGAAAATGATTTTTTTTTTCAATATGGCAATAACATTAGAATGTCTGATAGGGCACCTGGGTGGCTCAGTTGGTTAAGCGTCCGGCTGTGGCTCAGGTCATGATATCGCGGTTCATGGGTTCAAGCCCCTTATCGGGCTCTGTGCTGACAGCTCAGAGCCTGTAGCCTGTTTCGGATTCTGTGTCTACCTCTCTCTCTGGCTCTCCCCTACTCATGCTCTGTTTCTCTGTCTCAATAATAAATAAAAACATTAAAAAAATTTTTAGAATGTCTGATATTGTTGATACATTATTCATCTTAAATATCATTGAAAACACAAAAAGAAAGAAATTGTTCCAGGTTAATACACTAAAGTTGAAGTTAGGTGGTCATGTAAGAGGTAAAATAAGCACTGGGAGACAAAGGACTCAAGTTGGGATCTATGGCTCTGGCTCCATTTAATAGGCATGTGCACCTTTGGAAAACTATTTTATCTTCTAAGCGTTTGGGGTCCCCATGTGTAATTTTCTATCAGAGTTGTTTTGGAATAAATACTTCAATACTTCTATATTTTAAAAAAAAAGCAAAAATCAAAGGTCTTAAAAATTATGATACCTCTGGAAATAAAAGCTACTAATTTATATCATGAGAATGTTCTCTTTTTGCTTTTGTGTTTTTTATAAGTAAAATTGAAATTTTAGTACTATAGTGAAGTTATTAGGTGCAACTTACTTAGAACAATTGACTAGCTCATGTCATTATGTTGTTTTATCTGCTGTCTTTCTATAATTTTCCTTTACAAAATTTAATTCCATTAATGCTCTCTAATATTACTACTCTATTATCATAGTCCTCATTAATGCATAATTGCCCTTACTCCTTCTTCATATTTTTTTTGGCTGGAAACTAATGTAAAATTGCAGTTCATTAATTACATCATTATAAAAATCCTTGTTAATTTGATTACTTTGTGCATTTATCTATGAACCTCCCTTTTCTTGATTTCCCCTCCCTGATTTAGTTAAGTTTATTTCTTATTGTCTTCATCTTTTTATCTTGTAGGTTTTATGCAACTAAAATTAATATATTTTTAAAAGACTGGGTATATCTATACTTAAATAGATCATAAAAAAACCTTGTATGTTTCAAGTGTTTAGATCAGGAATAATCATATCAAATAGCATTCATAAAATTCCAAAGAGGATTTAAGAACTGAGGGGTGTAAAAATGATTTTAGAACATGACATGTACCTAAAATTCAGATTGAAACTGAAGTAACATGTTGATAAAACAACAGAGAGAAAAATCACCATGAAAAGGAAAAAAAAAACCCACAAAACAATACACAGTCTATTCAGAGTCATGAAGAAGACCTTACAGCTCGTATATTGGCCAGGTATTTTCCTTTCAAATAGATTTTTTTTGTTTTGTTGTTGTTGCACTGTCTATAGGAGTTCATACTACTTTCATCACACCTAAGTAAAATGAAGAGAAAGCCCACCTAGAGAATTGGTGACTTTTGACCACCTACTCCAATTCTCCTGCAATCTCTGCCTCTGATAACCATAAGACTAGTCTCTTTTTCTAGGAGTTTGTTTTTATTTTTGTTTTTTTGTGTCTAGCTTCCACATAAAAGTGAAAGTATACCCTATTTGTCTTTCTCTGTCTGACTTACTTCATTTAGTACAATGCCTTCAAGGTCCATCATGTTGTCACAACTGATAGAATTTCCTTGTTTTTATGGCTGAATAATATTCCACTGTGTGTGTGTGTGTGTGTGTGTGTGTGTGTGTGTGTAGATGTATATATATCACCAACTTCTTTATCTATTCATCCATCCATGGACATTTAAGCTGTTTCAATGTCTTGACTATATTGAAATAAAGCTGCTATAAACATGGGAATGTAGGTATCTTTTTAAGTTAGTTTTTCATTTCCTTTAGGTATTTTTCCAGAAGTAGAATTTCTGAGTCATAGCATTTTTTTTGAGGATTTTCCATTCTGTTTTCCATTATAGCTGTACCAATTTACTATCTTACCAACAGTACACAAGGGTTCCTTTTTCCCTATAATCACACCAACATTTGTTTATCTCTTACCTTTTTATTAATGGCCTTTCTAATAGGCTTGAGGTGATATCTCATTGTAATTCTAATTTGTATTTCCCTAACAATTAATGATATTGAGCAATTTTAATGTACCTGTTGAAATTTTGTATATTTTCTTTGGAGAAATATCTATTCAGGCCCTTTGCAGAGTTTTTAACTGACCTATTTTTTTTTTTTTTTTGCTATTGAGTTGTACAAATTGTTTACATATTTTGTATACTAACCCTGTTAGATACATGGTTTGCAAATATCTTTTTCTCATTCCACAGGTTGTCCTTTTACTTTGTGGATGGTTTCTTTTGCTATGTAAAAGCTTTTTAGTTTATTGTAGTCTCACTTATTTATTTAATATTTTCTTGCTTGTGCTTTAGATGTCTTTTTAAAAAATCATTACTGCAATCCATGTCAAGGAACTTATTTCTATGCTTTCTTACAAAACATTTGATTGGGTTTTTTGTTTTTGTTTTTGTTTTTGTTTTTGTTTTTAGGAAAAGAAAAGATCATTGGGATTGGTCCTTAGAATTGTTTCTCTGTACTTAGCCATGTACCTTGACTTTTGGAGATTCCCAGTAGATGGAAGACTATGGCATGCATTGACGGCATCTCCTGATGCTTCTGTGAGTTTCTTGACAAACTTCTACCCCTCAACCATCTATCCTTCCTACGAGTCTCTTGCCAATGGCCCTACCAGATAATTTTCTCTAGATTTGGGAGCAAACTTGAAATCTTGGGGATAAATACTTGCTCACTTTCCATACTCACTTATTTTTCTTCTGCTTTATTTTAAAGATAATATAGAGGGTTTTTTTCTGAAAATATAATAAAAATGTGTCTGCCACTGTAAATTTTGTGAGATAACTTGGTTCAAATGATTTATGGCAACTATTTCTTTAATATTAGGCTTAAGCAAATCTCATTGGAATAACCACTTTATGACTTGTTTATGCTTATATGTTTATATAGGAGTATCTTTATAGATCTAGAAAACACTTTTAAATGGCTATAATCCATATATGACTACTCTACTACATTTTTTATTCAAAACTAGGCTTTTAGTAGTCTGTCTTCTGACCTTTAGTGGACGAAGTCACAGTTCATGACATGTATGCTTTGTATTAGCTTCTGGAGGGTCCAGTAACAGAGAAGATAAAGTATTGCCATTATTATTATTGTAAATAATAACCAGCATTTACATAACACTCTATAGTTTTGAATGTGCTGGCATGTAAATTCCCTCATTAAATGAGACAAATGAGGAAATTCACAGTTAATAATTTCAACTGAAATTGAATGAGCTAGTTAATTTTTTTTTCTCATTACCAGACTTGAAGAACATGTCTATTAGGTTCATGTTCATTATCTGTGAGGATTCTAAATGCAGTTGGAATGAGGAATTGAAGTGAAGAAGAGTGGCATACTGTCATGCTGTGTGATTAGAAAATAGAAAATGATTTTGGCAACATTAAGTCATGAGAGATTGCAGGACAGCGATAGATAACTGAGATAAGAAGCTAGAAATCAACTAAACTTTATAAAGCAAAAAAGCATTAAAGCATTAGAATAATAAATTAAGGTATTAATACCTCTTTAGAACTTGCTTAATATGAAAACATGTCTTGAAAATATTTACACAAACAGTATGAAGATTTGATTTGAGCTGCTCAAGGAAAGATGCATGATGGAAAAAGTCACTCTTTATCAACCAATATTATCTAAAATTAATTTGATGCTCTTTGTAATAGAAGCCTATTATTATATATTTTCCCTTAATTCTCTAATTTGAAATATCTGCCATGTCACAATGCAATTATAATTTATGTATATTATTCCAATATCAGTAACTGAGAGATAAACAAACCTTTATGTAACTGGAAGCTATGATATCCTCTTTGAATATCATCCCCAGACCCCAGACCCCAGCCACCAGCCATCCATCCCAATCACCAAAGAATATAAGATGGAAGGATTAGAATTACTTAGATAAGTTCTTAGAATATGTAAAATGGAGGATTTATTGTTAGGTGGGTTTTTTTTTTTTTTGGTTGTTTTTATTGTTTCCTTGAGTGGGGTGCTCTGAGTGAGGCAGAGACAAAAGGGAAGGAATGCTGAAGAAAAGAGGAAGGGGAAATACATATGAATGAGATAAGGAAGAAAGAAAGATGGAAGGAGAACCAGAACAACAGCAAAAGAGTAAAGAAGGTTGCCTTACAGTAATGTGGAAGGCTAGTGCCTGAGTATTGAAAATAGGAGTACCTGGGTGGCTCAGTCGGTTGAGACTCCAACTGTTGATTTCAGCTCAAACCATGACCCCAGGTTTGTGGGATGGAATCCTGTGTTGGGTTCTGGGCTGAGCATGGAGCCTGCTTAAGATTCTCTCTCTCTGCCTCTCCCCCCTTCTAAAATTTAAAAAAAATAATAAAATAATTTTTAAAAAAGAAATGGATAGATAGATGTGTGCACTTTGGAAGATGAATTTAGAATATTAGTAAAAATGAGAAGAACACTAATATAAATTGAAAAAAGTGATAAAATTAAACATTATATAATTTAGTGTCTCCTAGTGCTGGCCCCTTATGGAAAAATACAGCAATAGATTCTGGATTTTGATTCACAATAAAAAACTAGGTACTATCCTAGTATGAACTTCTCTATTAAACACTAGATAGGGTTGACTGATAAGTTAGTTTTATAATGCTTAGGGTAATCAATAACTTCACCAGAATTTTTCTGAGTTCACAAGAACCAGGGGTTGTAGCTGTATATGTGTGAGTGTACATCTGTTTTAGGCTGAGGCAGGTGGCCCTAAATAAATTCTTATGACTATCTTTGGCATCAAAGTTCACATTCAATGATTTGGTTAGATCTCTTTCAATCCAGACATGGAATCTAACTCTTTTCTTCTAGATTTTTAAATACTGTGGGGGCACTAAATAAAAAGTGGTCAATTCTATCTGGGTAGTTTTAAAATTCTAATTAGAAATGCATTTTGACTGAAAGGCCTGAAAAAACCAAATAGGCCATTTCTTAATGACAGGATTTCTTCTATTTTGACAGCCTGAAGTAGAAGGAGAATAAAGAGAAGGGAAGTTACCAAGATGAAAATTAATTTGTTTACAATTCCAACCCCACTGATAGGCAAATAATTCTTTTTATTTTTGCCTGCATGAATCATCACTAGACTTCAATCGAGAAAAATATGAAGCACCTACTAACAATTTCTGTGTTCTATGCGTGGATATGGGAATATTTACCTTTAAATTCGATTCTAGACTTACAAACAAATAAACACACAAAGTCCCATGAGTTTTCTCTTGACTATTAAGTTCTAATTGTAGTCTGTATTGAGGGGCATTTCACTGCAGAGAACAGACTCCTTGCTAACTAGTTTGAATATAAGGGGATTTATTCCTGGCTCTTAAGTGGTCTACAGAGTTGGGAAGGATGCTAAACAAACCAACTCATGGCTGAACTTTGAGGAATAAGTTCTAAAGTTATACAGCTTCCAGGATAGAGTCCTAAGGTCATATAGTAGAATTGGACTGTTTAGGAGACTACTGACCTTGAAATGATGGGAAACTGTGGAAACAGGAAGTTAATGAGTAAATTAGGAGACTACTCTTACAGTTTCTGGCTCCAAAATATATCACTATTAGCAGAATGGGTATGGATAAAATGGATGCCTCCTGCTGAATTCCTCTTCATAGTCTTTCTTCCAGTTCTACATCATGAGGATAGATCCATTGGTAGAAAGTAAACATACAGGGAAGGCTCCAGGGAGTCTGGTAAGGGTGCCCTTAACTTTCCAGCCTCTGCACACCTAACAGTGGAAGGAATACATTCCTACATGAGCCAATTCATGGTACCAGCCACATATTCATTTTGATTGTGGCCTCAGGGAGTTTGTAGGGTAATATATTCTATTAATTAAAATATTTAGAATAACCAGTACTTATGAATAAAACATGAGAATAAAATTTGAAAATCCTTACTAATATTAGGGAAGAATAGCATGTAAACTTGAATAACATGGATTTATAGTTCTCAATTAGTGTTGTATATTCTCTACAGGGACATTTGGAAATGTGTGGGAACACTGTTGGTTATCATCATAACTGGGGAATACTATGGGCATTTGGTGAACAGGGGCTACAAGAGGTACATGGAACATTTAATAAAATTTGACACAATAAAGAATCAGCCTACCAGTGGCCTCCTTCCTCAGAAATATCAGCATAGGTAGTCTCTAAATAATTTTAATAGTGCCCATTATCATCAGAAAAATTTGCTGATTTGAATTAATCTGTTTTGTATTTTTTTCTACTCTCTTAGGAAAGGGCACATACCCAGATGAATGCTATCATGGGCATAGGTTCAAAAACATCAGCATGAACGACAGGGATTGACATTTTATGAACAAAAGAATCACTTGATTTTACCAAATAGTGATCCTCAAAGTATGTTAACTCTACCAGTAGCATAGAATCACCTGGGAACTTTGTTACAAATGAAAATCTCTGGCCCCAAGCCAACCAAATCAGAAATTCTGGGGTTGGGGCCAGCAATGGATGTAATAAATCTTCCAAGTCATTTTGATGTAATCCAAATGTTGACACCTACTAGAATAAAAACATTAAGGAGTGAATGTTGTTAAAGTTTGGCATGTCTAGGGAATTTGACTTTTCATCTGCAATGAGTGTGATCAAAGGAGAAAAATATTTGTGTGAAATTGAGTTCAGACTGGGAAAATCTTTGGTCCCTCTAATAATGATTTTCCCTAGACATGATGTCCAAGAACACATAGAAGAGAATAGATTTAAGACATGATCCACACTAGGAAATGACACCAAAGAAAACCCAGAAATGGGATGTGTAGTCTTCTATGGATGCAGTAAAAATAACCCCAAGTTAAAGGACATGGCTTTATTATCTCACAGTTTCTATAAATTGGAATTCTGACATGATCTCACCAGACTAAACTCAAGATGTCAGTAGGGCAGCATTCCCTACTGAGGGCTCTAGACAGGAATCTACTTCCAAGCTCATTCATCTTGCTGGCCAAATTCATTTCCCCGAGATTGTAGGACTCAGATCTTCACTTCTTGCTAGCTGTTAGCGGTTTGCCACCCTTCAACTCCCAGAGGCCTCCCTCCAGTCCATGTATACAGCTACCTACATTAAATCTTTCTCTCTCATGGACTCTCTGACTTTCCCTATTGATGTTCCTAATCTTCCTTCTAGCCAGAAGAAATTCACTGCTTTTAAGAAATCATACGGTTAAATTGGTTCCACCTGGACAGTCTAGGTTAAGCTCTTTATTTTAAGGTACATGACTTTAAATAAATCTGCCAAGTCCTTTTTGCCAGGTAACATAATGTATTCACAGGTTCCAGGATTAGGGCATGGACAGCTTTGGAAAGCCATGATTCAGCCTATTACATGGAGAAATTAATTAATTCATACCTTTAGCTACAGCATTAACTGTGCCTGCTCTGAAGTGCAAAAAGAATTATTCCCATAGTTACCTATTTCAAGGATGTTACCATCTAGAATGTATAGAAGTAGATGAGGGAATCAGAGAGAGGCACTCTATCCTACTGATGAAAGAATGTTAATAGTGATATTAAATAATAACAAGAATCTCAGGCAGCACAACTTCAATAGTAGAATATTTTCCATTCAGAAAATCTGTCCACTTATCAAGGTTTCAGGTAAGAGACTAAGCAGCAGCCAAGTCTTCAGACGTGCTGAAGAACATGTGGCAGTGACTCCCAATCATTACGTCAGAAGAGAGTTCTAGTCCCTCAAAGGGGACCGAGTCATTATGCTCAGAAAACATCTGAGAATCTAGAAATAAATTATTTTTAACGTTCGTTTATTTTTTAGAGAGAGAGCGAGAGACAGAGTGTGAGCTGTGGAGGTGGGGGAGCATTGGTAGCGTGGATAGAGAACCTGAAACAAGATCCAGGCTCTGAGCTGTCAGCACACAGCCCAATGCGGGGCTCGAACCCACATACCATGAGATCATGATGTGAGCCAAAGTGAGTCTCCCCTGCCTGAACCACCCAGGCACCCCATGAGGACTTAGAAATAGAGAGCAAGGTGGAAACTGTGGTAGAACTCAAAACTATGGTAGTAAAAAGAAGGATTACTGGAAGTTAGGGGAACCATGCACATATACAGGGTGGTTCTGCGTGTTCGGTCTCACTGGGGCCAAGGAGACGGGGGAAACACCTGAGAGCAGTGAATCATCAATGGGCCACTAGAAACCCAGTGTACTTAGGAGAAATATAAGCTTATATCTAAGCACCTGCCATAGGGTTCTAGAGCAGGAGAGGGCTGGAAATTGTGCCAAGAGGCCATGAATTCACAGAACGTAACAGCCCTTAATTACATTCTATCCAGATTTGGTGACTCTGTCAGACTGGAAGTTTTCCTCCATATTTTAGGTAAAAGGTATAAAGATCAGTAAAACAGTATGTCCAGTGTTAATGGAAAGTGAGAACTTAAGGTTTGGAAGCAGACTGATGTCATATAAGCCAACAGCAATTTGTTGAATTCAGCATTCTTTAAGATGCTATGGACTTGAATACATTATTTTAATTTCTTTTTCTTCCTTCTTTTTCCATTTTAACATAGAGTATATTAATATTTTTTATAATAATGCATTGGACAGAAAATTATTAGAACCCTTGGGATCTTTAAATACTTTTAATCTTTACTGAATTGAACAGAGGGTGATATGAGATGTGTCAAGTCCACATACCTTACTTTTTGTCCTGCTCAGCACATTTTGCTTCCTAAAGAGAGTGCATGTATTTTTCCCCCCCAAAACTGGGACATTTTGCATGAAAACAAAGAAAAACTAAATGATTTTCAAAAGATTATTTTTTTCAGTGAGGAAATAACAGCTAGAATGCCACTGTACAATTCCTCATCTCCCGGTGTTCCTCTCTCATTAAAGTAAAAACACAGAGGAAAGAGATAAAAGATTTATCATATTTATGTAGGCAAATTTTTACTACCAGTGTAAAGTTGAAAAAAAAGGAGACAACCAAAGCGGGCCTTTTGGGATAGCCTCTGCTTCAGGGCTTCTGAGAACTGAAAATAAAAGAGATGAGTTGATAGGGGAGACCAAAAAGTTCTGCATGTGGGAATGACTTGCCTTCAAGATTTCTAAAAGTCACATTTATTAGACTTTTGAGACTTTTTTCCCTAATGAATGAGTTTGACTTTTAAAGAGTCATTGTTGAGGGGGGACAAGATGGAGGAGAAGTAAGGAGCTCCGTACTTGCACTCGCCCCCATACATCACACAGAAAAGATCTGAAGCCATTGGAAACCTTAAAAAACCTGAGAGACTGGGAGAAAAAGGACGCAGAATCCACTGAGAAAGCCTTCTAACGTGAGTGCGAACCGGGGAAGGTAAAATTGGTCCGGGATCGGAGCCTCCAGGGTGGGAGGCAATCCCCCTCTACCCTCTACGGGGAGTGACAGGGGAAAAGGAGAGAGTCCGAGACAGAAAAATCCCCGCTCGGTGCATAGAAAGACCGTACTTGCCAAATACCTGCACACCAGGTCCCCTCGCGACAACTGGTCCTGGGGGAGGCTGAGCACACAAACTGCTTCTTTGTGCCGCTCCTGGAGGTTGGGTTTTAAAGCGGCGGTGGCGCGCCTGCCGCCATTGTAGCTCCAGGGCGGCTGGGACCCCTGAAAGAGCCGTGCAGACACCGGGCGTCCGCGCTCCTGGCTGGCTGGAACTCGAGAGGGAAGGCAAAGAGCTAAAAACTGGGAAATTTGCCTGTGAGTTCGTGTTTCAGGTGACGAGCCATAGAGAGACCCGGTTTTCCTCACTCCAGCGGGCTCAGGCTACGCGGACCCGGCAGGCAAGCCCCCGCGCATGCGCGCCAGCCCGACCCAGAGAAGGAAGCAGCGATCCTGACTCCGCCCCCAGAGCTCAGCAGGGAGCCTGGAATAGCCCGAGGGGGTTGTCTGGGAAGCTGTGTCTAAGGCAACTTCAGCGGGGCGCGGACTGGGATTTGGAGATTGGAACTGGCCTGGGTTGAAGAGTGCAACCAACTTCGGCTGCGTCCCCGGAACGGGAGTTGACACGCCAAAAAAAACAAGCGAGCTGCAGCGCGGGGTTCAAGAAGGGACTGGAGCACCGTCACTCTCCTCCCCACAATCGCCAAGGCAGAACCCCCGCCTGAGGCATCGGATCACGCCACGCCCATCCCTGCCTGAGAGGTGCCCTCCTCCCTTTTTCTTTTCTTCCTTTTTTTTGTTTTTTTTCTTCTTTCTTTTTTTTTCCCTTTCCTTTCTCTTTTTTTCTTCTTCTTTCTCTTTTCTCGCTTTTTTCCCCAAAACACTGACCTGATTAACTCTGGTCGCCAGCTTGCTTAAACAATCACAACAAGTCCAGTCTGTAAATGTAAATTCTACACCTACCGACTTTTTCAGCTATTTCTCTCAGGAGTAATTAGACTATATAGTTTCTCTGGATAATTCCAGCATCCTTCTCTCACCTATCCAACCATACTCTACCCTTTACCTCTTTGAACAAATCTTCTTATCCCTTCTGCCTGTTCATTCTATTTCCAAATCTGTCTCGTCTCGCCCTGCCTTCTCTCTTTTTCTCTATGCTCTTCAACCAGCAATGCATACACACGACTATTTAACTGTAGCTGGGAAATCCAGGTATATGCTTTAAGCCGTTCCTTGTCCATCGGTTTTCTTCTTTTTTCCTTTTCTTTTCCCCTTTTTGACCCTTTTATGTATTTTATGCTCCCTATTATTCGTCCTCCCTCCTCCGTCTTTTCTATTAACTTTTTCGTTTTCCTTCTCGCTTTGCATGTTAGTTGAATCAGCCTGTGCGTTTGTGTGCTCCTGCTCCCTGTGTGTTTGTCTGTCTGTTTTCTTTTCCAGGGCTACCTCAAGAAACAACCTAGAGTACACAAGGTGAAGAGTCCCAAATATCACTACGAATAGAAAAATAAAATAACTAAGGTCCCAACAAGAGTGACCGAGGGATACCATTCAAAAAACAATCTCTGAAAGGATAGGCCCTGGAAAGTCAAAGAGTCTTCTTGGATATAGCAGTGCTCATAGAAACAGAGAGCATAACAGGTCTTTGAAACCAACAAGAGCTGGAAAGCTAACTAAAATGATGAAACGAAAGAGCTCTCTTCCAAAGAAACTCCAAGAAGAAATGACAGCTAATGAACTGCTCAAAACAGATATCAGCAGCATAAGTGAACAAGATTTTAGAATAATAATGGTAAAATTAATAGCAGGGCTTGAAAAAAACATAGGGGACATCAAAGAAACTATGGCTACAGACAGAATGGAAAATAAAAATAGGCATGAAGAATTAAAAAATGCGATAAATGAGATCCATAATAAATTAGAGGCCTCCAATGCACGGATTGAAGAGGCAGAAAGGAGAATAAGTGATTTAGAGGACACCATTCTAGAAAAACAAGAAGCTGACAAAAAAAGAGACAAACTGATCCAGGAACAGGAAAGAAGAATTCGAGAGCTCAGCGACACAGTCAAACGCAACAATATCCGTATCATAGGAATCCCAGAAGAGGAAGAGAGAGGGAAAGGTGCTGAAGGAGTCCTGGAACAAATTATAGCAGAGAACTTCCCTGACCTGGGGAAGGAAGTCAATGTGGAAATACAAGAGGCTCAGAGGACTCCTCTCAGACGTAACTTGAATCGATCTTCTGAACGACATATCATCGTAAAAATGGCAAAATACAAGGACAAAGAGAGAATTTTGAAAGCAGCTAGGGAGAAAAGGGCCCTCATATACAAAGGGAAACCCATCAGAGTGGTGACAGACCTATCTACTGAAACGTGGCAGGGCAGAAAGGAATGGCAAGAGATCTTCAATGTGATGAACAGTAAAAATATGCAGCCAAGAATCCTCTATCCAGCAAGCCTGTCATTCAAAATAGAAGGAGAGATAAAAACCTTTCCAAACAAACAGAAATTGAAAGAATTTGTCACCACGAAGTCAGCCCTACAAGAAATCCTGAGGGGGATGCTCTGAAGGAAAGGTTGCAAGGAGCAAAGATTCCAGAGACACCACCACAAACATGAACCCTACAAAAGATACAAAGACTCTAAACCCACATATTTCAATAATAACACTGAATGTCAATGGGCTGAATGCTCCAATCAAAAGACATAGGGTAGCAGAATGGATTAAAAAACAAAATCCATCTATATGCTGTCTACAAGAAACTCATTTTAGACGGGAAGATACCTTCAGATTAAAAGTAAGGGGATGGAGAAATATATATCATGCTACAGGAAATCAAAAGAAAGCCGGAGTAGCGATACTTATATCAGACAAACTGGACTTTAAATTAAAGACAATCACAAGAGATGAAGAAGGGCACTACATAATAATTACAGGGTCCATCCATCAGGAAGAACTAACAATCATAAATGTCTACGCACTGAATATGGGAGCACTTAAATATCTAAAACAATTAATCACAAACAGAAACAAGCTTATAGATAAGAATGTGCTAATAGCAGGGGACTTTAATACTCCGCTTACAGCAATGGATAGGTCAACCAGACAGAAAATCACTAAAGAAATAATGGACTTGAAAGATACATTGGACCAGATGGACCTGACGGATATATTTAGAACTTTACATCCTGAGGCCAGGGAATTTACTTTCTTCTCAAGTGCGCATGGCACATTCTCCAAGATAGATCACATACTGGGACATAAAGCAGCCCTCAATAAATATAAAAGAATAGAGATCATACCATGCACACTGTCAGATCACAATGCTTTGAAACTTGAAATCAATTACAGGAAGAAGTCTGGAAAACTTCCAAAAACATGGAGGTTAAAGAACACCCTTCTAAAGAATGAATGGGCCAATCAGGCAATTAGAGATGAAATTAAAAAATATATGGAAACAAATGAAAATGAAAACACAACAATTCAAAATCTATGGGATGCGGCAAAGGCAGTCCTAAGAGGAAAGTACATTGCTCTCCAGGCCTATTTCAAGAGATTAGAAAAAGCCCAAGTCCAAAATCTAACAGCTCACCTAAAGGAACTAGAGGCAGAGCAACAAGAACGCCCTAAACCCAGTAGAAGAAGAGAAATTGTAAAAATTAGAGCAGAAATAAACAACATAGAGACCAAAGAAACAATTGAA
Organism: Proteles cristata cristata; assembly: GCA_017311185.1. NCBI lineage: Eukaryota > Metazoa > Chordata > Mammalia > Carnivora > Hyaenidae > Proteles > Proteles cristata. The sequence continues at coordinate 17,572 of JAESUZ010000134.1, forward strand.
CAGATCAATGAAACCAAGAGTTGGTTTTTTGAAAAAGTAAACAAAATTGACAAACCTCTAGCCAGACTTATCCAAAAGAAAAGAGAGAGCACCCAAATAGACAAAATTATGAATGAAAATGGACTTATTACAACCAACCCTTCAGAAATACGAGCAATTATCAGGGAATACTATGAAAAATTATATGCCAACTAATTGGACAACTTAGAAGAAATGGACAAATTCCTAAACACACACTCACTACCAAAATTCACACGGGAAGAAATAGAAAACCTGAACAGACCCATAACGAGTGAAGAAATTGAATCAGTGATCAAAAATCTCCCAACAAATAAGAGCCCTGGACCTGATGGCTTCCCTGGGGAATTCTACCAGACATTTAAAGCAGAATTAATCCCAATTCTTCTCAAGCTATTCCAAAAAATAGAGAGCGAAGGAAAACTCCTGGACTCATTTTATGAAGCCAGCATCACTCTGATTCCCAAGCCAGACAGAGATCCAGCAAAAAAAGAGAACTACAGGCCAATATCCTTGATGAATACAGATGCAAAAATTCTCAACAAGATCCTTGCAAATCGAATCCAGCAGCATATAAAAAGAATCATCCACCAAGATCAAGTGGGATTCATTCCTGGGTTACAGGGCTGGTTCAATATTCGCAAATCAATGTGATACATCATATCAATAAAAGAAAAGATAAAAACCATATGATCCTGTCAATAGATGCAGAAAGAGCATTTGACAAAATTCAGCATCCGTTCTTAATAAAGACTCTCGAGAAAGTTGGGATAGAAGGAACCTACTTAAACATCATCAAAGCCATCTATGAGAAGCCTTCAGCTAACATCATCCTCAACGGGGAAAAACTCAGAGCTTTCCCCCTGAGATAAGGAACACGACAGGGATGCCCACTCTCACCACTGCTGTTTAACATCGTGCTGGAAGTCCTAGCATCAGCCATCAGACAACAAAAGGAAATCAAAGGCATCAGAATTGGCAAAGAGGAAGTCAAACTTTCACTCTTCGCAGATGCCATGATACTCTACATCGAAAACCCGACAGACTCCACCAGAAGCCTACTAGAACTGATCCAAGAATTCAGCCAAGTCGCAGGGTACAAAATCAACGTACAGAAATCGGTTGCATTTTTATACACCAACAATGAAGCAACAGAAAGAGAAATCAAGAAACTGATCCCATTCACAATTGCACAAAAACCATAAAATACCTCGGAATAAACCTAACCAAGGATACAAGAGATCTGTAGGATGAAAACTATAGAAAACTTATGAAGGAAATTGAAGAAGACACAAAGAAATGGAAAACATTCCATGCTCATGGATAGGAAGAATAAATATAGTTAAGATGTCATTACTACCTAAGGCACTCTACACATTCGATGCAATTCCAATCAAAATTGCACCAGCATATTTCTCAAAACTAGAACAAACTATCCAAAAATTTGTATGGAACCATTAAAGACCCCGAATAGCCAAAGTAATCCTGAAAAATAAAACCAAAACGGGAGGGATCACCATCCCAGACTTTAGCCTCTACTACAAAGCTGTCATCATCAAGACAGTATGGCATTGGCACAAAAACAGACACATAGACCAATGGAACAGAATTGAGAACTCAGAAGTGGACCCAAAAGCATACAGCCAACTGGTCTTTGACAAAGCAGGAAAGAATATCCGATGGAAAAAAGACAGCCTTTTTAACAGATGGTGTTGGGAGAACTGGACAGCAACATGCAGAAGAATGAAACTAGATCATTTTCTCACACCATGCACAAAAATCAACTCAAAATGGATAAAGGACCTGAACGTGAGACAGAAAACTATCAACACCCTAGAGGAGAAAGCAGGAAACAACCTCCTTGACCTCCACCGCAGCAACTTCTTACTTGACACATCCCCAAAAGCAAGGGAATCAAGAGCAAAAACAAACTGTTGGGACCTCCTCAAGATTAAAAGCTTCTGCACAGCCAAGGAAACAACCCAGAAAATTAATAGGCAACCAACGGAATGGGAAAAGATAGTTGCAAATGACATATCAGATAAAGGGTTGATATCCAGAATCTACAAGGAACTCACCAAACTACACGCCCGAAAAACAAACAACCTAGTGAAGAAATGGGCAGAAGATATGAACAGACACTTCTCCAAAGAGGACGTCCAGATGGCCAACAGACACATGAAACAATGCTCAGCATCCCTCCTCATCAGGGAAATACAAATCAAAACCACACTGAGATACCACCTCACGCCAGTCAGAGTGGCTAAATGAGCCAATCAGAGAACTCTAGATGCTGGCGAGGATGTGGAGAAACGGGCACCCTCCTACACTGTTGGTGGGAATGTAAACTGGTACAGCCCCTCTGGAAAACAGTGTGAGGTTCCTAAGGAAACTAACAATAGAACTCCCCTTTGATCCAGCAATAGCACTGCTAGGAATTTACCCAAGGGATACAGAAATGCTGAGGCATAGGAACACATGGACCCCAATGTTCATAGCAACACTCTCCACAATAGCTAAAACATGGAAAGAGCCTAAGTGTCCATCAACAGATGAATGGATCAAGAAGATGTGGTTTATCTATACCATGGAATACTACATGGCAATGAGAAAGAATGAAAGCTGGCCATGTGTAGAAACATGGATGGACCTTGAGGGTGTTATGCTGAGCGAAATAAGTCAGGCAGAGAAAGACAACTATCATATGTGTGCACGTATAGGAGGATTAGGAGGAGCTTAACAGAGGACCAAGGGGGAGAAGAAGGGAAGAAGTGGTGGGGGAAAGGGGGAGAGGCAAACCATGAGAGACTCTTGAATGCTGACAAAAACTGAGGACTGATGGATGTGGTGGGGAGGAGGGGTGGGCATGGAGGAGGGCACTTGTGGGGATGAGCACTGGGTGTTATGTGGAAACTAATTTGACAATAAACTATTTGTAAAAAAAATAAATAAATAAAATAAATAAATAAATAAAGAGTCATTGTCATGTATATATGTTGATTATTGCTTCTATTTTTAATTTATATTAGGAATCCCACTAGAGAAGCAGTGTGGAGCTCATAACAATCTAACCTGATTCAGGTAACTGAAAAGTCAGCCCTCAATGGGGCATTATCCAACCCTAAGCTGAGGTTCAGCTTTCCATGGCTTTGGGGATCGGATCTCAGTTCCAATTGTGTTCATGGTCTCCATTCATTATGCAAAGCTAGTGGTATCTGGCTGTTCCGATGCTATGTTTAATTGTATATGTACACATTATGGTTTTATTGCAATTAGCTTCTGAATCATTATGATATTATTGGGGAGCACAAGACCATGGATAATGGGGACAGAGGTTTACGCCTGAATCTTGGGCTCATGCCAGATGTAACCTTGCATAAATTACTTTTCCTTTGATTCTCCAAGAACTGCACTATGTGTTGGCTTGTGGCAAAGCTAACTGCAAGTGGCTCCAACCTGCAAAGTAGGATCCATAGGGGCTCCTGGGTGGCTTAGTCGGTTAAGCGTCCGACTTTCGCTTAGGTCATGATCTCGCGGTTCGTGGGTTCGAGCCCCGCGTCGGGCTCTGTGCTGACTGCCAGCTCAGAGCCTGGAGCCTGTTTCAGTCTGTGACTCCCTCTCTCTCTGACCCTCCCCTGCTCACGCTGTCTGTCTCTCTGTCCTAGAAATAAATAAAAAACATTAAAAAAAAGTAGGATCCATAATTTTTGTTGTATTTTTCTGTAAATCTTACGTAGCTTAACTTTTACCTCATGAAACCTCAGAGAAAAGAAACTTCTAAAACTTGTTACAAAGTACTTGTGCTAAAAAGTGTATATTGCTATGGAAATTCTAGTTAATGATTACCATTGGGATAGAACTTAATAGAGAGACTAAAAAAAACCTTACTCCGGGCAAAATCTGTGTGTTCTTTTAATTGTGCTAATATTATACAGAAGAAGTAAGCACAGATTTAAAGATGATATGTTTTATTCAACAGCCTCACTGACATGATTCTCTTGGATCTTCTCACTTGAGATTGCCTCTGCTAATTGCTTTAACATTTTCCGACAAGTTTATTAATGAGACAAGAATGCCCAGTGTCCGGCTCATTGTTGCTTTGGGGCAGGTGAGCCACAGCTGCATGAGACATGAAATACAGCTGGAATATACTGCTCTTTTTTGTCTAACTCTAAATATTTTATCTTAAATATAATGCTCAAACAAGAAAATAAGGTCGTTCTACTTCTCTAGAAAAACCACATTTCCTATTTTTCTACACTTTCAAATGAAAACCTGAGAAATTGCATTATAGTTTTGCTATTAGTAACAATTATTATTACTTCTGCAACATATAAATTATGGGAATTCTACCTTTCTTTAAAACATAGATTTAATTCATTCAGTTGATCTACACTCATATACTTCCACTATGTTATAAACCAGAATATAATAATTCTGGCAAAACTGAGCTATAGCTTACACATTTTGTCTCCAATATAGCAAAGCCATATCTGAATAGATTTTATTCTGAATCTGAAAAAACAAAAGGTAGGTGGAAATTATAAGACATGCACATTTAATGAGACAGCATATAGCTTTGCTACTTTATGATTTATAAGAAAATTACAGGGAGACACAGTAAATGAATTAAGCCATTTCATTAAATAATAAACTGATTTATAATAACTTTTGTCAAATACACTTGTTCAGAGGCCTGTCCACAATCTTCTCTGAAGAATTTTAACAAAGAATCCAGACAGAAAACTTGATTTTATTTACCTTCAGAAAAAGAAAAGTAGTTAATTCACAGAAAAGTTCTTTCCCTTGGTATTTGTCTATTTCCTTTTTTAGTTCCACTTGATCTCTTTACTTCTATCAGCTATTCTTTCACTGTCCTCTTTTTCTACTTCTTAACAGGGAAAGGCTCCTGGAAATAACAACTAACATTTTCAAGTGGATATAAAAGTCTTAGCTTCCTCTTAGATAATAAAGGCATTCTTGTTTCAAAATTCTATAAATAAATGATATTATGTTAATTTTCACTCAATTTGAAGGCGGGAATAGAAAGGCCTTAACATCTCGTTAAAGATTGTGCTACCAGTAATGCGCAGAGTAGACAGATAATCCACTGAGAAATATTGCTTAAAAAAATTAAAAAGCAAGCTTTGATATTTCAAAATATTAATGAGTGCCCTTTTCACGGTGCAGCTGATAGAAATTTGTGAATCTCCTATTTTCTAAATCCTCTTACTACCTTTCCTGCCAAATATAGTGCATGCATATTTTTTTTAATATTTCTTTTTTTAAAAATTTATTTCTGAGATAGAGACAGCATGAGCAGGGGAGGGTCAGAGAGAGAGGGAGACACACAATCTGAAACAGGCTCCAGGCTCCGAGCTGTCAGCACAGAGCCCAATGCGGGGTTCGAACCCACAAACCGCGAGATCATGACCCTAGCTGAAGTAGGACGCCTAACCGACTGAGCCACCCAGGCACCCCAGTGCATGCATATTTCTAATATCAACCTGTCATTGTCTTGGTACTGATGAAGTATCAATTGTTTGCAAATAGCATCATTCTCCATTATAAAAGGCAAAGATCCATCTCTCAATCTCTCTCCTTCTCTCAGTCTTAAATGACAGTGTCTTTTACTCAATCAATTTCCTTGGAATATATCTCTGTTACAGGCTGAAATTTATATATTTTCATTTCATTTATATATTTTGTTTCATTGTTCTAACCCTCTATGTGATGGTATTTTGAAATGGGACCTTGGGGAGGTAATACAGTTAGGTTGAGGTCATGAGGATAGGGCCCTCATGATGGAATTAGTGCTCTTACGAGAAAAGACACAAGAGAGCTGTGTTTCTTCCCTGGCACCCCCCATGCCTTCCCTGTCTGCCATTTGATGGGACATAAAGAAAACAGCACTCTGCAAGCCAGGAAGAGAGTTTTACCAGAAGCTGACCATGCTGGAGCACTCTGATATTGGACTTCCAGGCTCTAGAAATGTGAAAAATAAATATTTTTTGTTCATAAGCCACCCAGTCTGTGGTATTTTCTTAGAGCAGTCCAGAAGGGCTGAGATTATAGTCCAAGCTTACACAAAAATAGTGTTCATTTTTATTGCAAATAGATGTGATCACTTCATATACAATACAAGCAGCTTTCTTGACTACACATCCCCTGCAAAGGGCATATTTACAACAATAATTCAATGACTCAGTGCTTTCATTCTTCTGTGTATTTACTCAGCATTAATGTTTTACCATGAGACAATGTGCCTTGCAAATATTGCAGATGTTTTAATACGATAATACTCAAGAAGACGCAGACTACTGCATAGGTATTTTGAAAGGTGGCAAGGGGCAAAATTTCTAAGGAATCTGGCTATAAGAAATACTGGACCTGGAAATTTGTTTATTTCTAGATGGCAAAAGATACCATCCAAAACAATATTTTTAATAAATTGTAGCCCATTCTTTTCATTACTATTATAAAACTGTTTATTACCTTGCAAATTGACTACAATATTCATTACTAAGTGGAATAATAAATAGAAACAATGAAACAAACAAGTTGCCTAATAAAGATAATTTATTTTCATTTTGAGAATTTATTATACTTCCATGCATTGCCGTTCTTCCCCGCACCCCCTTGCATTGCCATTTTTGAGTTGAGCAGCATTTATCTCCCTGTAGCAGAGACAAGCTCACAATTTTTTAATCAGAGGAAACTAGCAATTTTACTACTTCAATAAGATTATAACGTATGGTCTTTGGTGGTGGTGGTGGTGCTGGTGGTGGTGGTGGTGGTTTTTTGGCCACAGAGCCCTGGCCCCTAAGCTCTGCTGTCATGGGCATGATTGTGTACTGGGGCAAAAATAACAATGCTCTCATATATACACAACTTTTTCTGCATTTTTTAAGAATATTGCAATGAATTTCATGTTATAATCCATGAGAAATTTAACTAGGCTAATTGACTACACAGAACAAATTAGTGTGAACCTCATTTATTTTATACAGTCATCAAAAATTGAAAATGTCTTTTTTAATTATCTGACACAGAAAGGACTAAACGTATTACAACAGAATTTTTAATGTGGCATATAACCCACCGCTACTTAAAAAAAATTTTAATGTTTATTTACTTTTGAGAGAGAGAGACAGAGACAAACAGAGCATGATCAGGGGAGGAACAGAGAGAGGGAGAGACAGAATCCAAAGCAGGCTCAAGACTCTGCTGTTAGCACAGAGCCTGATGCAGGAATTAAACACATGAACCGTGAGATCATGACCTGAGCCAAAGTCAGACACTCAACCAACTCACCCACCCAGGAGCCCCTAACCCACTGATATTTTAATAAGTTTTAAATCTGTATATCATATATGTATATATATTATATCTACATAGATGTTAAAAAAAAAGAATGTTGGCTAATAATAAATGGTATAAAAATACCAGTTTATTCATTATAATTAGATACAATTTAATTCTAAAAGCTAAATATGTCTGATCTAGTGAATTTTATGTTTCAAAAAGTATTTTCAAACAAACAAGTATTTTCATAGAAAATCCTTTATGAAGACTATGTTGAAATGCAACAATCACTTGGTAATCTGATCATAGGAAATAATTTTCCTTTTTTTAAATAGTTACTATCTTTAATAATAATTATTATTAGACATAAACTAATAAATACAGAAACCAAATAATCATTATTATTTTGCCTTTAATTAATAGTAAAATTACAGTAAAAGAGGAAAAACAGTAAATTCATGGAATTCTGAATCACAGACATATCTTAAGAATTATGTTTTATTATGTTCACATGGACATCAAAGTTAGGTTAACAAAGTGATATGAAATAAATGTCCTGAGAAAAACTCACTGAATAGGTAAGAGAGAATGATTTATATAATATCCTATTTATCACTGCTTAGTAATTGTTAATACTATCTAAATTTTATTCTCTTTAAACGGGATAGATGTGCTTCTTGCTAACACTATTACTGAGGCTTTTTTTTTTAAAGTAAGCTGTATTGCCAGAGGTTAGAAATAAGTTCCAAGGGAAGAAAAATAGACCCTTGAAATTCCACTCTCAAAACTAGCTCCTTCTGACAGCATAAATGAGAACATATTATTCTTGCTTCCCTAGGAATAAAAGAAATTTTCTGGCAACTGAAGTCAGGAGCTTAAAATATATATACTTGATACAGGTAAAAGCTATAATTTAGGTAATATGTACAATTTCTAGTCAAATCCTAGGAAAGTTACTGTGGTTAATTTAAATATTGCCTAGAATATATAAATGACATCTACGTTAACATTTAGGAGATCCACCATTGTTTTTATCTTTCCTTAGAATTTTGAGATTGACACAAGGAGGCATATATAAGGCTTGATACTGTCTACCATATTTTCTCCCTAAGACTTGAGTGAGAGATGCATTCATTCATTCATTATTTTAATAAAGATTTAATGAAAGCCTGCTTTATGCCAGTCATGAAGCCAGGTGCTGAATATACAATTTTAACAGATACAGTCCTCATCCTCAAGATACCTAGAGCTAAATGGAAGAGCTGGATACTAAACAATTTCTAATACAAATTGACACATAACATATAGGTATACAATATGATGATTTGATATACATACATACTGCAAAATGATTATTCCAATAAGGATAACTAACACTTTCATCACCTCACACAATTACCGTGTCTGTGTGTGTGTGTGTGTGTGTGTGTGTGTGTGGTAACAACATTTAAGATTTATTCTCTTAGCAACCTTTTAATATATAATACGGTGGTGTTTAACCATAATCACTATACTGTACATTAGATCCTCAGAATTTGTTCATCTCATAAATGGCAGTTTTTGCCCTTTGACCAACATATTCCCAGTCCCTGGCAACCACCATTCTACTCTCTATTTCTATGAGTTTGGATTTTTAGATCCCATATACAAGTGAGATCATACAGTATTTGTCTTTATCTGACTTATTTTGCTTAGTATAATGCCCTCAGGGTCCATCCATATTGCCATAAAAGACAGGATTTCTTTCCCCTTTGTGGCTGAACAGTATATATGCATACACACCGTATCTTCTTTATTCATTCATCTATTGATGGATATTTAGGTTGTTTCCATACCTTGACTATTGTAAATAATGCTGTAATGAACATGGGGGTCCGTATATTTATTTCTTTAAGATAGTGATTTCAATTCCTTCCAATATATACCCAGAAGCGGATTGCTAGATCATATCATAATTCTATTTTTAATTTTTTGAGGAAATTTTATACTATTTTCCACAGAAGTCATCTTGGCAGAAGTGGGCCAGCCCTGGGGTCTGTGGTGAAGTTGGGTGTCCCTTTTACTCTCCTCCCAGCAGTGGAGGAGGGCTGCCAGAGCTTGAAATAAGAGTAGTAGGGGTAAGGTGAATCTCTTTCCTGTCCTCATCAGTGAGTCCCTTGTCAGGTCTGTGCTTCATCCAGGTGCTATAATCCCTCACCTGGGATCTTAGCTCTTATGAAAGTATTTTCACATAGTATGGAAAGTTGTTCAAATTGATGCTTGTTTGTTTCTAACATTAAAGCTGGGAGTGGTGGTGATTAATACCTTTTCCCTGTATCTGCTCTTTTTCTTTTCTTCTTTTTTTCTTTCATAAGGAGGGAACTGCACTGAGTAACTCTGCTAGCCTTTCTCTACCCTCACATTACCTCTGCCTGGGGAGGTAATGATTTAATTTAATTAGGAGCCTGAAATGAGAAACTAGGCATGCTGTTTGCCTACTTCCATCACTCTTTCTTTCCCAAGGAAGCAGCCATTGACTACCTCTGCCTGCCTAGTTATTCATAAGAAGTGAATCATTTCTATGCTAGTCAATAATTTAAATTTAACTTCTCAAGAAAATAGACATGAACCTTGTCATTAGCTGTCTTCCCAGATGATGAAGGATCAGCTTATATTAACTTCTGGATTATCCATCAAAAAGCAAACAAAAGTATGAAAAAAAGAAAAACCTACAGGTTTGTGTATAGTTCCTAGGAATCTATAAAGCTGAGTTTGAGTAATGCACATTTTATTTGTAATGCAATACAAATAAGTAATGTGCTGTAAGCTGAGGGTTTTCTTTTTTAATTTTTAAAACTTTTTATTCATGGGACACCTGGGTGGCTTAACTTTGGATCAGGTCATGATCTTTGGTCTGTGGGTCCGAGCCCTACATCAGGTCCTATGTTGACAGCTGAGAGTTTGGAACCTGCTTCAGATTCTGTGTCTCCCTCTCTCTCTTCCCCTTTCCCCCTTTCTCAGATAAACGTTAAAATTTTTTTATTTATTCAAATATAATTAATATACATATTACATTAGTTTTGGGTGTATAATATAAAGATTGAACAATTCTATACTTTACTCAGTACTCATGACCATAAGTGTACTCTTGAGCCCCTTCATCTATTTCACCCATTCCCCACCCAAGTCCCCTCTGTCAACCTGCAGTTTGTTCTATATATTTAAGAACCTGTTTTCTTGTTTGTCTCATTTTTCTTTGTTCATTTGTTTTGGTTCTTAAATTCTACATATGGGTGATATCATATGGTATTTGTCTTTCTCTGACTTATTTCACCTAGCATTATACCTCTAGGCCCATTCATATTATTGCAAATAGCAAGATTTCATTCTTTACAGCTGAATAATATTCCATTGTGATTTATACCACATCTTCTTTACTCATCTGTCAATGGACACTTGGGTTGCTTCCATACCTTATATATATATTTGGCCAGACTATTGGCACTGGGTAAAAAGGTAGACTTTGGAAAAGAAGGTAAAAGTAGATACTTGTGATACTTGTTTATTTTGATGTTTAGAAACAGAGACACTTCCTTTTTAGTTTTTTTCTGTTGTGCCTCTCATGTATGTTCATTCAGCCATAATATTTGTCTCCAACACACACAATTTGACCATCTACATATCACATATTATTATATGTAACAATGTTATATAACTTATTAACCTTTGCCTTCACTTGCAGTAAGGTTCTGTGGACTCTTAAATATTTGTATGATAGGCCATTAGAGGCTATGACACCACTGTCCTGGGTATTAATCACCTGCCATTTGCCTTCATGAAAGTAAGAGACTTTTGTCATATTTTATATTCCTTGGGAAGAAAAAAACGATCACCTTCGTCTCAATTTTTCCCAAGTATTTTTGTTTAGTGTGGTTTGTTTTATTGCTGCCCTTTGAAAAATTACAAAACTTTTAAAAGTGTGAAAGAAAGTTCTTTTTATGAAGCAAACTCATATATGCTTTTTGCCTTTTTGAAAAAGACTATGAAATGAATAATATTTTTATAAATAAAGCAGTGAAAACAAAAGTTTAAGCCAGAAAAAAAAAAAAACCACCTTATTATAGGAACCACCTGGTTAAATAATAGCTGGAACAGCAGTAAGGAAATGAAAACAATAGCTTTGTTCTATGTTACCTTCTCAGTCTGTTACATTATGTCAGTAGTTGAGTTGACTTCCTGAAATATTAACCTCTGAGCTCTGAGAGATGGTACCTTCACCACTTCCCAAATCCATGGAGCAGGGCTACACTTAACCTGCTTAATGATGATGAGAATTAAGTACCTCTATTCCAACTTTGTGTTTCATGGAAGAGGCCAAACTGTCTGTTTGCTGTGACCTGAACTGTGAAAGGGAGACTCCGTTGCTTAAAAATTTCTCTTTCAGGAGAAGCAAATGAAATTCCAAGGTTCGGAAAAGTAGAAGTAGAGAGTAAGGATTCATTAATGGATTTTTGAAGATTTTGTTGTTGTTGTTGTTGTAGTTTAAGAGCCATTTGTTAAAACAGAGATGGCTTTTAGGAAATAAAGTATCTTAATCTTCTCTAATCCTCTATGTGTGTATGCACATTATTACAATGCTGAATTCTATTAACAAATCTTTAAATGTGTTACAAAATGATATACAGGTTAAATTGCTGAAGGGTACAAGAAAGATGTGGGATTGGGTTCTGCAAGTTGAGGATCTAAGATCTTCATTAGAGGTAAATATTTCCTGCTTTCTACCATCTAGGCCCCTTGCAGGACAGCATTTCTTATGGCCCTAATAGTTGGGTGACATATGTGCCTCATTCTAGCCATGAAAAGTGAATGGAAATAATGTGTGCCACTTTTATGTCACAGCATAAAAGGTCCTCTGTTGTTCACTTTCCTTTTGACATGATAATACAATGTTCCAGAAGGTGGCTTCTCTGCTCTGGATCTCCCAGACAGTCTCAAAGGACATGTACTTTGAAAGAAAAATAAGCCTTTGTTTTCAGCCACTGTGCTTTTGAGTTTATTATGCAGCATAACATCATTCAACCTGATTAATATATCTAACCAACTCACCAATTTCATAATTTTAAGACCTAACTTTTCTATAAGATGTGAAAGTTTAGTCTAACTATATATGCTAAATTTCTTACAGAAATATAGAATGATGAACTACTTTGTATGTCTTTTAACAATTTAAAAATATTTTTAGGGGCAACTGGGTGGCGCAGTCGTTTGAGTATCCTACTTCGGCTCAGGTCATGATCTCGTGGTTCATGAGTTCAAGAACCATGTGCTGGCTCTCTGTTGGGCTCTGTGCTAACAGCTCAGAGCCTGGAGCCTTCTTCAGATTCTGTGTCTCACTCTCTCTCTGCTCGTCTCCTGCTCTCTCTCTCTCTCTCTCTCTCTCTCAAAAATAAATAAATAATAAAAATATTTGTATATATACTATCTTACTTATTTTATAAAATAGTCCTCTTAAAAAACATGACAGCACTATTATTGCCACTGTTTATGAATTTGATAATTGAAGTTAAGAATGGTTACAATAGTTTATTATTTAATAGTAGAACCAAGACTTAAATACTTGGATATAGTTAATTTGTTCTTTCTTGCTGTCCACCACTCTCCTTCTACAAAACCATCATAAGCAGGGGCGCCTGGGTGGCTTAGTCGGTTAAGCGTCCGACTTTCGCTCAGGTCATGATCTCGCGGTTCGTGGGTTCGAGCCCCGTGTCGGGCTCTGTGCTGACTGCCAGCTCAGAGCCTGGAGCCTGTTTCAGTCTGTGACTCCCTCTCTCTCTGACCCTCCCCTGCTCATACTGTCTCTCTCTCTCTCTCTAGAAATAAATAAAACATAAAAAAAAAAATCATAATCACTGTGAATACCCATACGGCTAAGTCATGTCCAATCACAAAGTCAATAGACAAGATCCTAAAATAGGAAGTGATATGAACTAAAAGAGAAACATCTTCCATTAGGATGAAATCCATGACCACTGAGGACCTTAATTACAGAGCCAAGATCCCTACATGTAGTAAAGATATGTAGTCACTTATTTTGTGCAGGAAGGAACTAGTAGCAAATAATGCATCTTTTGAAAACCTCCTTATTAAGCAATTATGGAAAAACCATTAAAAATGTTAGTTAAATAATTCCCTCAAAATGGAGTGATGTATTCTCTTGAAGTTAGAAGTATGGAAATCAGTCTACTGAAGTAAAATTAAGGATGCTAGATTTTTTATTTTTATTGAAACAACTACTATTTACAGAAACTTCTTGCATTTTTGTGAATCCAAAGAGAATTCTTAAAAACTAGTAAATAATTATAGATTAGAAAGGGGCAGCAAGAGGAATAAAAAAGCATAATGTACTTATTATCAAAAAGGTTGGGGGAGCAAAACCCCAAATATAATGACTCGTGGGCATTCTTTAATCTTTATCTTGCTCTCAATATCATATAAATTTTGCCTCAATGGATGCTTCAGACTTGGTGTTCATAGGAAATGCTTCTAGAATTTAGAGAAAATCTTCTACCTTTTGTCTTCAGAAGGAACCTTTCAAATGTAGAAATACAGTGATACTTGTGCAGGTAAACCTCTCACTGTCTTCACATCTATACAGGTGTGAATCACAAAACCTGCATGTGTGACTCTCATCACACTGGAAAAAGAAATAATTGAAATTATTAAATGTAAAGTGTCCTAACTGAACCACTTTAACATTTTTCCCTTCAAAGACGATCTTAGTTTTCATTATTGGCCAACCTTATTTTTTTAATAAAAAAATTCTATTCCTATAGAATATCTTGATTTGAATATAAGTTTAAGACTTAAGATAAAATGATATCTCATTTACCAGATTTTTGTAGTAATAATGAATTATGCACATGGACCATTAAAAAGTTTACATTTCCTCATAGAATTTAGAGTATAGCCTTGCACCAAAAAAAGCTATTCAAAACTTTTCAATTTAATTGCTGTATGCCATCAATTACCTATGTATAGGGAGTAAGAAGCTTTTCTATCTGAAGGGACCAAGAAAGAATTTATTCATACTAGAAATGTGCACTGTAAGAACTGAGAGAAAACCCTGTCCCTACATCTGCTCCTTAAGAATTAGAAAAGGGAAGAATGAAACTAGATCATTTTCTCACACCATGCACAAAAATAAACTCAAAATGGATAAAGGACCTGAACGTGACACAGGAAACTATCAACACCCTAGAGGAGAAAGCAGGAAACAACCTCCTTGACCTCCACCGCAGCAACTTCTTACTTGACACATCCCCAAAAGCAAGGGAATCAAGAGCAAAAATAAACTGTTGGGACCTCATCAAGATTAAAAGCTTCTGCACAGCCAAGGAAACAACCCAGAAAATTAATAGGCAACCAACGGAATGGGAAAAGATAGTTGCAAATGACATATCAGATAAAGGGTTGATATCCAGAATCTACAAGGAACTCACCAAACTACACGCCCGAAAAACAAACAACCCAGTGAAGAAATGGGCAGAAGATATGAACAGACACTTCTCCAAAGAGGACATCCAGATGGCCAACAGACACATGAAACGATGCTCAGCATCCCTCCTCATCAGGGAAATACAAATCAAAACCACACTGAGATACCACCTCACGCCAGTCAGAGTGGCTAAAATGAGCCAATCAGAGAACTCTAGATGCTGGCGAGGATGTGGAGAAACGGGCACCCTCCTACAGTGTTGGTGGGAATGTAAACTGGTACCGCCCCTCTGGAAAACAGTGTGGAGGTTCCTCAGGAAATTAACAATAGAACTCCCCTATGACCCAGCAATAGCACTGCTAGGAATTTACCCAAGGGATACAGAAATGCTGATGCATAGGAGCACATGTACCCCAATGTTCATAGCAGCACTCTCCACAATAGCTAAAACATGGAAAGAGCCTAAGTGTCCATCAACAGATGAATGGATCAAGAAGATATGGTTTATCTATACCATGGAATACTACATGGCAATGAGAAACAATGAAATCTGGCCATGTGTAGCAACATGGATGGACCTTGAGGGTGTTATGCTGAGTGAAATAAGTCAGGCAGAGAAGGACAAATATCATATGTGTGCACGTATAGGAGGATTAGGAGGAACTTAACAGAGGACCAAGGGGGAGAAGAAGGGTGGAAATGGTGGGGGAAAGGGAGAGAGGCAAACCATGAGAGACACTTGAATGCTGACAAAAACTGAGGACTGCTGGATGTGGGGGGGAGGAGGGGATTGGCATGGAGGAGGGCACTTGTGGGGATGAGCACTGGGTGTTATGTGGAAACTAATTTGACAATAAACTATTTGTAAACAAAAAAATAAATAAAATAAATAAAAAAAAATAAAGTTAAAAGATTGAGAAAAAAAAAAAGAATTAGAAAAGGAGTAGCTGATACTTTCAAGGTGTAGAGGGTAAAGAATAGGATTTTCCCAAACTCAGCAGGAACAAGCTGTAAGAATATATAACTCTGATATTAGCCATATGTTCTATTTCCCAGCTATTAAGGTCACCTTCAGTACAGCTGATTCGTTAGATATTTTTAAAAGTCAGGCATTTAACAACTGTGATACCCTACATCCTTAGAGGCTGATGGGCCTGAAATCCTCGTGTTAGAGATCTTCTAGGGTATGGTCAGGAGGGAGAGGGAACAACTCCAAAATCTAGTGAGGTTGCACTTTTTAGTAATGCTTATGGTTTATGTAAATGTTCCATTAAGGGCCAGAGGCTCATAGATATGATTATAAAAAAATAACATTACTCAGGCACCTGGGTGGCTCAGTTGGTTGAGCAACTCACCTGATTTCAGTTCAGCTCACGATCATGGGTTTGTGGGATTAAGTCCCATATTGGGCTCTTTGCTGAGCTTGGAGCTTGCTTGAGGTATTCTCTCTCTCTCTCTCTCTCTCTCTCAACCCTGCTTACTCTCCCTCTCTCCACCCTTCTCACCCACTCAGTCACTTGTGCTCTCTCTCTAAAATTAAAAAAAAAAATTATTAAAAGACAAAATTTCTGAAAGCTTTGCTCTGGAGAGAGATACCTTTAGCCAGACTATGTAGAATTTTTATTCTATCCTATGAAAACAATTGGTAGATGCTAGAGTGTGGTATACTATAGGCCATACAGGTATGTTTAAAGAATTGAGCTTAAGTACATCAATGTGCCAATAGGAATTCTAGCCTTCCTCACATAGTGTCAATCATTAAGAGGAGACCCAGGAGGAGGCTGTAGCCTGGGGGCAACAGAGAGTAAGAACACTAAGTAAAGAGAAAGTGTCTTTATGAGTTAAAAAAAAAAAAAGATTTGCTTACAAGTATTGCAAATAACCTTATCCTTTAATTTTAATAGCTCTAATACATTTATTTTCATTATTTACCAATGGGTTGGGAAAATGTTGAAGATAATTTTAAAAATCTGAACAAGTATTTCAGGAGTTGTTAGGTTTCATTAGATGCTCTGAGATTGAATTCAAAATGGTAACAAGCTTCTCAAACTTCTAATTTATCTTTCTTCCCAGGAGGCAATGACACTTTTAGTAATGAAATACATGAATTCTTAGTTTTTTCTTCTTCTCACAATAGATGTGTGTTTTGTCTTCCTTTGGTGACAGAGTTATTAGAAGCAATAAAATATCATCAGCATCCCAAAGTTCACCATGGTCATCATTGGCAGAGCTACCATAAACTTTCTCTTAATAAAAATCGATTGTTCAATTTTCCATGTCAGTGAACAAGAACACTCACCCAGAAAATGAAATTTATCTATAATCTATCCATCTAGATGAGATGACATCACAGCCATAACAAAAGCAAAGAACTCTGGACAAGGAATATGAAGATCTGGGTTTCACTCTTCTATGCCATTTACACTATACCTGGGACCACGGGGAAAATAGAATCAAGTCTCCTTGTCCATAGTGTTAGAACTGAGGTCTTTTCTGGTCCCATGAACTATGAAGTTCTGTGAACTATGAGTGCTATGGGGCTACCTAATATAATTTTACTCAGCAGAGGTCAAGATCATTAAGGGTCTAAGGCCTTTATTTAATTCATTTGGCAGAATACAACTTAAACAGAGGGGGGAATAGCTGTATCAAGTGGAAATTTCCTGATATGAGCTCGGAAGCCACATTGCCGAAGAAGGAAAGTATTACACAAAGTGTCAGGAGGAAAATTGATAACATGCAACTTCTGTATTATTGTCCCCTTGCAGTAACCCTAACTTGTTCAGATAGTCAAGGAAATAAAGCTATAATTTGGATCTAAAAGTTTGGAGAGTACCAGACAATTGCCATCTTCTAAATACATGCTATTTCCGATAAAACCCTTTTTCTTAGGAGAAAGGAATGAAATCATTTGGGATGCTAACCTCTTTTTTATGTAACCACACCTTTGAAAAGCATCTTGAGATCAAGAAAATGTCAAGAATGAGGATGGAAATAAGATATCAGACCTGATGACTAGAGACATCAAAATACATTTTCTTTTGAAAAAGCAAACTTTTTGTTGATGCTTAACGAGACATTGATCAGTTTACATTGTAACCAGTTTATTTGTAATTGATAAGAACTACCATCTATCAGTGAATTTGTGAGGAAACATTAGCTGCATTTAATCCTAATCACTTTAAGTGACAACTATCATTACCACTACTCCCAATTTTGGAAAAGAAGAAGTAGAAAGAATTTAAATAGCCTGCTAAAGGCCACAGAGTTAATAAGTCCTGGGGCGAGGGTAAAAATATTTTTACTACCATAGTATGAACCTACTTTCTGGGAGGTGAGTATAATTTTTGATACCATAATACATGTTTATTTATTCCTATACTTATGTTGATGTTGCAAATTAAAATAAATACCTTTCTGCCAATTCCTATTGCTATTAGGATAATATAGGTCATGGTGAGACACTTACAATGGGCTCTGCACTGACAGCTTGGAGCCTGCTTACAATTCTATCTCTCCTTCTCTCTCTGTCCCTCCCCACCTCACTATCTCTCAGAATAAATCTAAAAATTTTTAAAAATAGTTTAAAGACTTCTACAATTTTTACATGTGATATAACTATATTATGGGTATAAAAACTGTTTAGTAGAATGGTATGTTGCCTGCTAACACATTCTGGGCACTTCATTGTAGCCTAAGTCATCTATTCATTGGTTCTAAGGGATTTTCTCTATCCTCTAATCTGACTCACCTGAGGTATATGTCAACCAGGGATTTAATTGAATTTGAAATTTTCAAGATCATTTTAGAATTCTGTCAGTATCATGGACACCTAAGTGGCTCAGTTGGTTGAGCATCCAACTATTGATTTTGGCTCAGGTCATGATCCCTGGGTCATGAGATCAAGCCCCATGTTGGGGTCCATGCTGAGTGTGGAACCTGTTCGGGATTCTGTCTCTCTCTTTCCCCCATCAACCCCTCCCCAACTCATGCTCACTCTCTCTCTCTCTCTAAAATAAAATACTTTTAAAATTCTGTTAAGGAGTTTTGGGTGGCTCAGTCAGTTAAGCATCTGACTTCTGTTTAGGTCATGATCTTGTGATTTGTGGGTTTGAGTCCAGCATCAGGCTCTGGGCTGTCAGTGCAGAGCCCACTTCAGATCCTATGTTTTCCTCTCTCTCTGTCCCTATCCCACTCTAATGATCATACTATCTCTCAAAAATAAATAAACATCAAAAAATTCTGTTAGTATTAGTGATTACACCCCTAAAGAAAATAAGTTCAGTAATCACTATCTTTGAATGGTATTAAAAATTCCAGGTTTGGGGGAGAAGAAGGACTCTGCCTACACTGCTTGTGCTTCTCTGCACAGGCATTTACTCTTCCTTACTATCAGCCATCTCTGGAGAGAAAGCTAATCAAAGCTCTGTACACTGAAATCTAAGAAACTGAGTCGAACAGCAGAGGCCTCCTTTGAGGGCTGCCTAATGTGTTGTGCCTTTACGCTTTTGTCCTGTGGTCGCCCCTACCTCCAAGCTCCACCCCTTCCTTTCTCCATCACTCCTGTCATTACACAGATGGAAAAGACATGGCTCGTATTGCTCTGAAGCCATTAGCTCTTATATGCCACATTCAAAGGGACCCTTGGTTCTACTCTGATAACATTGTGCTTCATTCAAAAACTGCAATGACTGGAGGAAGCCTACTGCTTCCTCTCCCATTTCCCATAATCTTATTCTCAATTTGTTGCTCACTCTTCAGTCAGGCGATTCCACAACACAGTGTATTCTTACAGGTGCAGAATGTTATGCTATTCCATAGTAAGTTAGCCCTACTAGCCACTGGTAGCTATGTACTTTTACTGAAGAGAAAAATGATAGAGACACATATACACAGGCACAGATGCTCCCTTGTAGAGGCTCCGAGGGAAATAAAATAAAAAGAGGAAGAGAAATGAGAGCAGTTCTAGACGCGACGCTTGATATAGAAAGTGAAGTAGCAACTTCACATACTCAGAAAGGGAGAAAGATGACTTACTTCAGAATTCTTAAAGCCATGGAATCCTCACTTAGCTTGCTGGTTTGCTGATCAGTGAAAATATGACTCAAAATGCACTTGAGTTTGACTGAAACTCATTTCCTGAGACGATTTGGAAGTCAAGACATTTCCTGTTGGGTAACACATCATGATGTCCCCATACTTTCTTTGCCTGATTTGAATCAACTGTAATCAGTAATTTTATGTTGAAAACAAATGCCATTTGGTGATTTACAGGTATTGTTCAAACCAAAGGCATATACAAAATATTTATTTAAAAAATATTTTTGGGAGTGCCTGGGTGGCTCAGTTGGTTAAGTGTCCAACTTCAGCTCAAGTCATGATCTTGTGGTTCATGAGCTCGAGCCCCTCATCAGAGTCTGTGCTGACAGCTCAGAGCCTGGAGCCTGCTTCAGATTCTTTCTACCCCTCTGTCTGCCCCTCCCCCACTCACACTCTGTCTTTCTCTCTCAAAAATAAACATTAAAAAAAATATTGTTTGCATTTTTCAATTTGGCATTGACAACATACAATCAGTAGAACATATTAAAAGACACATACCTTAGGGCACCTGGGTGTCTCATTGGCATCAGCATCTGACTCTTAATTTGGGCTCAGGTCATGATCTCATGGTTCTTGAGTTCGAGCCCCGTATCAGGCTCTGCACTGACAGCATGGAGCCTGCTTAGAATTCTGTCTCCCTCTTTCTTTTCCCACTTGTTTTCAATCTCTCTCTCAAAAATAAATAAAGAATAAGTAAATAAAATTTAAAGAATGCATATCTCAAAACATCTCTACCTTTTTATAAAATTTAGAAATGTTAGCTGATGTTTTATTACTTTGAAATACTTTCACATTTATGTCACAGTGTCTGACACCTCTTACATGTCATCTCTTCCCAAAAGCCAAGCAACAAATGAAGAATAAAAAACGAGGGATTAAATCTATAATCTCTATATATTTTGACTCTCAGGTGGCTCTGTACCATGAAAAACAAACAAAATTCACCTGGATTTCTCACATAGAAAATATTTAGATTTATTATTTTATTTTAATTTCATATAATGCAAACTTTTATTATTTCATTGTGCAAAATTTCACTGTGAAAAAACTATGCAGGAAGGGGCTTGGCCATTGCCATGGGGCTACTCAGTGGGTGAATGGACACAGAACCATAGAAAAAGCAAATTCCTTGGAAAATATTAAATCCTTTTTGTCTCCTCTTCTCTTCCTTGGAGGTAGAAAACCTGTAATTCTGGTAGCTGATCATAAAAGAGAAGGAGATAAGTTAATATAAGATGTTTTCTCAGTAAATAGAACTGTGTGCTCACATCACTAAGGATAAAGCTTTTCATAAAGAATGAAAGGTCTAAGTCTCTTAATTCCATCCGGAGGTTCAGATTAATTACCCTTTCAGTCAAGGTCACTGACAGTGTAAAGAATTTCCAGGCCCCCTAGAGCAAAGTGTTATCTTTCTCATACAGCAACCGTGGATGCTTAAGTAAATCAATAAATGGCAATTAGCAGGTAATAGGCATGATTTTTAAGTAGAAATAAGATATGATGATCTGGCTGTAGTACACATCTGGCTAGCCATAGTGAACAGCTTCTGCTATCTTGTTTGTATAATAACAATATAAAGAGAAGGGCACGTATCAAAAAATGGAAAAAATCAGAATAAGAAATACTCAAATCATGCTGCTTTAAAAAGATTGGTGGGATTTTATATATTCCTGGGATGATATAGTTCTAGAAAAGATTCCTTTTATTGTATTTTTTATTCTTTATGATAGACTTTATCTTTTAAAGCAGTTTTAAGCTTAAAAAATACTGAGCAAAAAGTATAGAGTTTTCATATACTCTACCCTCTACACACCCATACACACACATATACACCCAGAGTTTCCCCATTATTAACATTTCCCATTAGTGTGGCACATTTGTTACAACAAATGAATCAATATTGATACAATTATTAACTAAAGTTCATAGTATACATTAACGTTTACTCTGTATTGTACAATTCTATAGGTTTTAACAAATGTGTAATGTCATGTGTCTGCCATTATAGTTTCATACAGAACACTTTCACTACATTAAAAATTCCCAGTGCTCCACCCTGTGCTTCTAGATAAGATTCTGTAATATTGTATTTATATGTATGAAACCCTAATATGATTGTATTTAAACCATAAAATTCAGTTTTATAGGTATTTCAAGACTGATTTACTAGCTAGAATAGTGTGATATTTTTTCCAAGGACATCTTTGACATTTTTTCATTATATATCATTTCTATAAATTTTTCGCGGGTACTACTATAAGAAAGTAAGAATTTAAGACCTTGTCTTTAACTGAAAGAATTTGTAATTTACTTCAAATTAATAAATGAACAGACGAAAAGTTAAATAATATAAGACAGTGTATGGCAGGCCAGAAAGCAGTAGGATAAATACTGAATGAATGACGTGGATAAAATTGGGGAGGGTTCAAGAGTACAATCACTGACAAGGGTATGAGGTTAAGAGAAAGACTTAGGGTTTCTAAGGGACTTGAACAGGAGGAGGATATAGACAGTCAAATAGAGTGAAGGGCATTCAAGGCAGGGGAAAGAGCTTGGTCAAAGGCTCCAGGAAGGGCAAATTTGTGTGTTGTACCTCTAGGCTGATCTTGGGGACAGTGTTACCATCTTGCAGACAGTTTTTGAGGCTATATTTGGTCCCACCTGCAAAATACCTTTGCCCACATTTCTCATTGGGAACCTGGTAATTTCCTGGTGGCATTTCATGGCAGTAAGACCTCTCTGCTCTCCTCTCCGGACTTGCTGTCTTTGCCTTCTCATCTCTCCTTATATCAACCCTGGAAAATATCTTCCTAGTTCAAGGGCACCTGGGTGGCTCAGTTGGTTAAGTGTCAAAACTCTTGATCTCTGGTCAGGTTGTGATCTCACAGTTCATAGGATCAAGCCCTGCACTGAAACCTGTGGGCACAGATCCTGCTTGGGATTCTCTCTTCCCCTCTCCTCCTTGCTTCAGCACTCTCTCTCCCTCTTCCTCTCTCTCTCTCTCTCAATAAATAAATAAACTTAAAAAAAAGAAAATATATTCCTAGTTTAGAGAAAGCCTTTTCACTTCATATTACTACATTCAAGAATTTCAACATGGGCTTACACTTTCACGGGGGGAATGCTAAAATGAGAAGTAAATGTGTTGTTCCACCCTCCCCACTCCCCCTCCCCAGCCAGCCTGGGTCAAATGCACTCTAAGGCATAGGCATGCAGGGATCTCCATATTTGGGGTAGATGAGAGCAAAAGGAAGAAAAGGACAATATAGGGAGAAAATTAAAACAAAACTTTGGTTAATACTTCAAAATCCAAATAAACATCTTAACCTTGCACCAAAAGCAGTTAGAAAAAGAAGAACGAGGGGTACCTCGGTGGCTTAGTCGGTTAAACGTCCGACTTTGGCTCAGGTCATGATCTCCCGGGTTCGTGGGTTCAAGCCCCGCGTCAGGCTCTGTGCTGACAGCTAGCTCAGAGCCTGGAGTCTGTTTCAGGATTCTGTATCTCCCTCTCTCTGTGGCCCTCCCCTGTTCATCCTGTCTCTCTCTCTCTCAGAAATAAATAAAACATAAAAAAAGTAAAAGAAGAACAAACAAAACCTGAAGCCAGTAGAAGGAAGGGAATAATAAATATTACAGTGGACAGACTATATAGAAACTAAAAAAAAAAACAAAAACAAAAAACAATAGAAGAGATCAAAATTAATAAACCTCTACTCAGACTCATCAAAAATGAGAGAGAGAGAGAGAACCCAAATAAACAAAATCACTAATAAAAGAGGAGAAATAACAACCAACATCACAGAAATACAAACAATTATAACAGAATATTAAGAAAAGCTATATGCCAACAAATTGGACAACCAAGAAGTGAATAAATTTCTCAAAACATGTAATGTACCAAAGCTAAAGCTGTAAGAAAGAGAAAATTTGAACAGATAAATTACAAAGAAATGGAATCAGTTATCAAAAAACTCCCAATAAGTAAAAGTCCAGGGCCAGATGGCTTCTCAAGTGAATTCTCCCAAATACTTAGAGAGTTAACACCTATTCTTCTCATACTATCCCAAAAAAGTAGAAGGCGAGGGATAACTTCTAAACTAATTCTATGAGGCCAATATCACCCTGATATCAAAGCCAGATAAAGACATCACAGAAAAAGAGAACTACATGCCAATATCTCTCATGAAAACAGACACGAAATTCCTCAACAAAATATAGAAACTAAATCAAACAATACATTAAAAAAAATCATACACTACAGTCAAGTGGGATTTATTTCCAAGATGCAAGGGTGGTACAATGTTTGTGAAACAATCAACATGATACATCATATCAATGAAAGAAAGGATAAAAACCACATGCTCATTTCAATGGATGTTGAAAAAATATTTGACAAAGTACAACATCCAAAGTAAAGCCTTCCTGCAAGGTAGGTCTAGAGGGAACATAGCTCAACATAATGAAGGCCTTATATGAAAAACCCACATCTATCGTCATAATCAATGGTGAAAAATTAAGAGCTTCTCTTACAAGGTCAGGAACAAGAAAAGGATGTCCACTCTCACTACTTCCATTCAACATAGTACTGGAAGCCTTAGCCATAGGATTTTAAAGAAATAAAAGATATCTAATTTGTAAGGAAGAAGTAAAACTCTCAACTATTTGCACATGACATGATACTCTCTATATAAAACCCAAAAGACTCCATCAAAAAACTACTAGAATAGTAGTTTTACTAAGTGAAATTCTTTATTTCACTTTATTTTACTTTTTTCACTTTATTTCACTTTATTCTCCCATACAATGTATCCCATACTTGGGGAAAAGACAATGTCTTCAACAAATGCTTCTGAGAAAACTGGATAGCAACTTGCAAAAGAATACAATTGGACCACTTTCTTTCACCATACACAAAAAACAAACTCAAAAAGGATTAAAGACCTAAATGTAAGACCTGAAACCATAAAAATCCTAGAAGAGAGCACAGGTAGTAACCTCTTTAGCATCAGGCATAGCAACATTTTTTTGTATATGTCTTCTGAGTCAAGAGAAATAAAAGCAAAAATAAACTATTAAGACTACATTAAAATAAAAATCTTCTACATAGTGAAGCAATCAAGAAAACTTAAAAATTACCTGCTGAATTGAGGAAGATGTTTTCAAATGACATACCCAATCCAGAGTCGGTTTCCAAAATACATAAAAAACTTATGTTGAGGCAAGTGGGTGGCCCAGTCGGTCCAACTTCAGCTCAGGTCACAATCAAGTGGTTCATGAGTTTGAGCCTCGCTTTGGGCTCGCTTTGTCAGCTGCACTGACAGCTCAGGCCCTGAAGCCTGTCTCAGATTCTGTGTCTCCCTCTCTCTCTGCTCCTCCCCTGCTCACACTTTGTTTCTCTCTCTCTCCCTCAAAAATAATAAAAATTTTCAAAAAATTTAAAAATAAATGATACAACAACACTCAAAAAACAAATAATCCAATTTTTAAAAATGGGCAGAAGAGGGGCACCTGGAGGGCTTTGTTGGTATAGCATGCAAATTTTGGTCTCAAGGTCATGGATTTGAACCCCACTGTGAGCTGTAGAGCTTTCTTAAAAAACAAACAAACAAACAAACAAACAAAAACACATGGCAGGAGCACCTGCCAGATAGGAAGCCTCAGACTTCAGTTCAGGTCATACATGATCTCATGATTCCTGTGGTGTTGTTTTTTTTAATGTTTTTATTTATTTCTCAGAGAGAGAGGGAGGGAGACAGCGTGAGCAGGGGAGGGTGAGAGAGAGAGGGAGATATAGAATCTGAAGCAGGCTCCAGTCAGCACAGAGCCCAACGCGGGCTCAAACCCACAAACCATAAGATCATGACCTGAGATGAAGAAGGACGCTTAACCAACTGAGCCACCCAGGTGCCCCTCATGATTCCTGAGTTTTGAGCCCTCCATCAGGTTCTCTGTTGTCACTGCAGACAAAACTCTGGATCCTTGATCTCCTTTTCTCTCTGCTTACCCCTCCTGTCCTCTCCTCTCCTCCCTTCCCTTCCCTTCCTTTCCTCCCCCCCTCCCCTCCCTCTCTCCTCCCCTTTCCCTCTCTCCTCCCCCCTCCTCTCCTCTCTTCTCTGTCTGTCTCAAAAAATAAATAAACATTTTTTAAAAATTGGCAGAAGACATGAGCAGACATTTCTCCAAAGAAACAGACAAAGATGGCCAGCAGACACATTAAAAGATGCTCAGAATCACTCATCATCAGGGAAACACAAATCAAAATTACAATGAGGTAACATCTCACACCCGTCAGAATGGCTAAAATCAAAAACAAGAAACAAGTGTTGGTGGGGAGGTGGAGAAAAAAGGAACTTTCTTGCACTGTTTGTGGAAATGCAAACTGGTGCAGCCACTCTGGAAAATAGTTCCTCAAAAAATTAAAAAATAGAACTATCTTATGATCCAGTAATCACAGCTGTGTATTTACTCAAAATATACAAAAACACTAAATCAAAGGGACATATGCACCCTATGTTTATAGCAGCATTATTTATAATAACCAAACTATGGAAGCATCCCATGGGTCCTTCGATAGATGAATGGATAAGGAAGATGTGGATAAGACAGATGTGTATTATATTAATAATACAGTATTTCAGCCATACAAAAGAATGCAATCTTGCCATTTGCAACAGCATAGAGTATAATGCTAAACAAAATAAGTTAGTCAGAGAAAGACAAATACCATATGATCTCACTTATATGTGGAAATTAAGAAACAAATGAACAAGGGGAAAAAAGAGAGAGATCAAGAAATAGACTCTTAACTATGGAGAAAAAACTGATGGTTAGCAAAGGAGAGGTGGGTAGGGGAATGTGTAAAATATGTTAATGGGATTAAGGAGAGCACATGTGATGAGCACTGGGTGGTGTATGGAACTGACACTATATTGTACATGTGAACCTAATATAACACTACATGTTGGCTATACTGAAGACAAAATAAAAAATGAAATGAAATGAAACAAAATAAAATAAAATACAAAATCTCTCCTGTGCTAACATAAAAAAACTGATAGTTACTAGAAAGTTGGGAGGGGATGGGATAAAATATTTCAAGAACCCCATCTTATCACAGAAGTGACCAGATTCAGATATCACAAACTTATTTCAAAGTTAGTTTCAGAACCAGATGTCTATATTGCTAAGATAAATCTGGTTTCTGATGTTGAGAGCAATTGTAATGACACAGGCTGAAGACTGAGGAATGAATGGCTGAATGAATGAAGGGTATTAATCCCCTTCAACCATGAGGCAGAATAAGATCAACAAGACAAGTTTAACAAGAAGGCCCCAGGACTGGCAAATTGGCTTCAGAGGGATTCAGCCAGTAAGACTTGCTGTCTAGGGAGACAGATTGGAATTCTTAGGGAAGTCTGGGGCCATTAGCTCAAGAAGCAAGTTTTTAAGTCAAGGAAGTAGCTTATATTGAGATAAAAACAAATATTCTAAATCTACATGAGCAATTTGTAATATGTAGAACTTAAAGAATTTGGTAAAAATATAAGGAGGTAGTAAAATATCTGTGTTGTGATCCAGGATACAAGTTCTGCCCCTTGATACAAATATTCCCTGTTCTATGTAAATGAGTGAGTGTAAGAGAGCCCCAGAAGCTGATGTTTGTTATGCCAGGACAGAGAATTCAGATGTGTTATGGTGAAGTTGGGGTAGAAGAGCAGAGATTAGGGAGAGACATTAAAGGGAAACTATTTCTCTACTCACAGCACTTATGACACCAAATATGTGGGTTTTCCACATCAAACAATCCTTCATTCTCTGTAAATACTAACTAGGTATTCTGTAATTTAATTCATCCTGATACTACCTAGAGTTAGTGCAGGCTCCACAGGATAAGTCCCACAAGACTGCCCCCCTACTTCAGACAGTAATTCCAAGTAGGGAGTCCCTAGATTACTCACCCTTCTGTCCAACTCGGCTACAAATTGTATGTCCCCAAGACCTCCTCATCTTTGACAATTTGCTCAGAAGATGATTCAAGAACTCAAGGAAACATTTACTTGTGTTAACTGGTTCATTATAAAGGATACAGATGAACGGCCAGATGAAGAGGTATGCAGGGTGAGGTCCAGAAGGGTGCAAAACAGCTTCTGTTCCCATGCAGATGGAATACAGAAATTTTCCTAGTACATGGATGTGTTCACCAACCCAGAAGTTCTCTGAACACTGTCATTCAGGGATTTTATGGAGACTTCATCATGCAGGCATGACCGATTATTAACTCATGTTCCTCCCCAAATGACTGGTGGACATAGGGGAGTGAAGCTGAAAGTTACAAACTTGTAATCATGGTTTGGTCTTTCTAGTGATTAGCCCCCATCCGGAAGCCCACCAAGAGTCACTTAATTAGAACAAAAGATATACCTATAAACCAGGAAATTCCAAGGGATTTAGGAGCTCTGTGTCAGGAATTGAATCAGTGGGCCAAACGCCTAATGTTAGAACAAAAACACCCCTATCATGCAGGAAATTACAAAATTGGGGTCAGAGCTCAAATATATATCTCTCTTACTATGTCATAGTGCTTTGTTAATACCATGTTTGTCTGAATCAAAGCAAATGCTCATTATTTTTTAATAGTTTCCCTTACACTCAGAAATGTGGTCTTCTGCCTGAAACAATGTCTATAACAGTGGCCTGCACACTGCTTAAAACAGTGGTCATTTAGTAAATATCTGACCAATAAATACATTAAATCCGCAATTTTAATGTGGGTATAACTAATGGAGGAGTCATGGTTCATTAATAGTTTTTTGTTGCTGTTTTATTGCTTTTGGATTTTTTAGTAGATTAAAATAACACACGTTTATTTTCTCACAGTTTTTGAAGGTCAGAGTCCAGGCATGGCTTGGCTGGGTCCTTTGTTATGGTGCCATAAGGTAACAAATGAGGTATGGGTGGGCTGCATTGTTTTTAAGAGCTCAGGGTCTTCTTTCAAGCTAAAGTGGCTGTAGTCAGAATTCAATTTCTTGCAGTTGTAGGGCTGGGGTCCTCATTTTCTTGTTCTTGTCATTTGGGGTCCTCTCTCATCTCCTAGAAGCAACTGCAGCCCCTTCTTAAAGGCAGCTTATTTCTTAAAGGCTCTCAGGATAATTTTTCTTTAAGGCTTTGTCTGATTAAGTCATACTTGCCTAACCGGGCACCAGGGTGGCTCAGTTGGTTGAGCATCTGACTTCAGCTGGGGTCATGATCTCGCAGTTTGTGGATTCAAGCCCCATGTTTGGCTCTGTGATGACAGCTCAGAGCCTGAAGCCTGCTTCAAATTCTGTGTCTCCCTGTCTCTCTGCCCTTCCCCTGGTTGGGCTCTGTCTGTCAAAAATAGACATTAAAAAAATTTTTTTTAAATGTCATACTTGCCTAGGATAATCCCCCTTTTGATTAACTCAAAATCAACTAATTTGGGACCTTAATCGCATCTACAAAATCCTTCAACCTTTGTCATATTCTCATCATGTCATTTTAGAATTCAGTCTGGACCAAGGAAAACTCAATTGCCCAAAGTTCCTCTATGATGTCAACATGTAGAAAATAATGCAATATTATCATTTCTAATCTTTCATCTAAACTGAGATATTCCAAACATAAAACATTTGCAAATTTTGATCAGATGACCAGGTATCATAGAATCATTGAAATATTAGAGAATATATAGAAAAAATACATTAGTCTACTTCCTCTCATCTACAAATATAATATGTTCTCCATTGTCCAAACAATTTTTTCAGAAATATAAGCATTCAGTATTAAATGGAAATATTTACAAATGCTTGAAATTAGAGATTAATTGAGCTTTATTGACATTATCACAAAAACTCAAACAAAATTAGGGCAACTAAACAATTTTACACATATCCCAAGCTCTTTGTTCAGATCTGAAGAGAACATGATGAATGTAGCATCATTCAGGTCTCAGACACTCAGCTGTTGTTTTTTTTTTTAATTTTTTTTGCAAATGCTACTTGAATGAACATTTTGATCTGTGAAAATGCAAAGTTAGCTCTTTTCTTAACTTCATTTTTGTTTTTTGAAGTGTTCATATATTAGGTAGAATATATTTTCTGGGAACACTTTTAAACCATTCTTAAGGTTGGGTACTTTATTTTTCCATGGTGGGGGAGGGAGTGATTTATGCTGGTTTTAACACTCTCTTTAAATTTTTATATGCTCAACCTGCAAAGAATGAACTTTCAGCAAATAAAAGTATGTCAGTGGGGAAACTCACAGTGATTGTTCTCTGCTGGAAGGATTAAATAAATGTAGAGTTCCAAGCAGACTTAGGCAATGAACTGTAAAATACTAAGAGAATGTGAGAGTAAAATAATCTATCTTCCATCACCAACTGATTGTGTTGCCAGTGCCATGCTCTGAAAATAGCAATGAGGTTACATTTTTTTTCTCTATCTCTCCAGAAGCTGAGAGTTGGAGTCCTCTGTACCAACACCTAGTGACAAATCAGGGCACATCTCCCTGTTAGTAACAGAATAAGGCATGTAACCTAAGAGCCTGGCCACTGCTGGCTAGCTCTTTCAACATGAGGAGTGCCTTACAACTTGTCATACCTGCCTTGTGGGTTTGTTCCTGAGAATCTAATAGAGAATATTAATGGAAGTGTTTTGTAAGCAATAATTTATTTAAATGTTAGTTATATGTAATATTGTCTTAGAAAGCACATATATATGCATATGTATGTGTATATACATAGGTATATTTTATAATTTAGTCATATACTTACATATGCATATACACACAGTAAGAATCTAAATCAATTCCTTCTCTTCAGAGCAAAACAATTTTTAAAAACCATTGCCTGACAATTTTGTGAACTTGTATAGTGTCTTTCCCTTTATGTACTCTGAAAATTTTCATAATAAAAGTAAATTAAATCTGTAACACTTCAGAAACTGAATTAAGGTCTTCAATAGCTTAATGCCTCATTTATTTCTCTAAACAACCAGAAGACATAGGTATCATTACCTTAATTAACAAATGAGAAAATTAAGTGCCAGAGGCTTTTATTAAATTTTTAATAATCATAGTCTTGATTTAGGCATGTGAAAAGAAACACTAAAGGAAGGATAGACAGCTTTGGATTTATGATATTCAAAACCACAAGCTGATGATTGAGATAAATGTAAGAATTAAATCAATAAGTAGGTGTTATTATCCTCATCAGTAGATGAGAAAATTGAAGGTTAGGAATTTTAACAATTTGTCCAATTTGAAGATGAAAACCAAGATTTGAATCTAGATAGGATTCAACTAAAACTCATAGTGTTTGGGGCACCTGGGTGGCTCAGCCAGTTAGTGACCAACCTTGGCTCAGGTCATGATTTCACTCCTCATGGTTTCCAACTTCACATCAGGCTCTATGCTGACAGCTCAGAGCCTGGAGTCTGCTTTGGATTCTGTGTCTCCCTCTCTCTCTCTGCCCCTACCTCACTCAAGCTTGGCCTCTTGTCTCTGTCTCTCTCAAAAATAAATAAACATTTAAAATTTTTTTTTAATTTGTAGTGTTTACAGTCATTTATTTATTCAAAATATTTCTAGAGGACCTCCTAAGACACAGAATTTGGTAGCAAAATTGCCATAATTACTGGTATCATGGAGCTTACCATTGAGTAGGAAAAACAGAAATTTATTTAGTAATCAAACAAGGAAGTGTAACTGACATCATTCAAGTCTCTGCAATATATTTCCCTGGAGAACAGTCTTCATCTCTGCTAATGGTGTGCGCTCCGCTCCCTGATAGTCTCTAACATACTACCCTGTTAGAATTTCCTCATAGCACTTATTTGTTGTTGTCTTGTGTTTTTGTTTATGTATTACATATATCCCACTAGAATAGGAGCTCTTGATAGCAGGGATCTTTTCTGACTAATTGACTGTTGTTCCCAGTGCCTGGAATCATGCCTCCCTCTTTTATAATTTAGTCATTCATTCAATGTTTGTTATAAGAAATGAGGAAGGAAGAAGGGCCCTGAGGTGTATAGTGTATTAAGAGTATGTATTTTATCTGACAGGAGAAATCAGAGATATTTGAGGAAGTTATACTTGAATTGCAAATATGAAGAATGAATGAGGTTCTAAAGGATTAGTGTGTGTGTGTGTGTGTGTGTGTGTGTGGTGGGAAAGGGGGCAGCAGGGAGTTTCAGGAACAGGCAGGAAGAGTATGCAAAGGCCAGTGGTAAGACAGGATGTGCCAAATATAAAGACAGGAAAGAAGGTCAAGAGGGCAATTTAAGTGTAACATGTGGTCACAGAAGTAAGTTGGGCCAAAAGCCTTGCAGCAATTTTGACTTCATTTGAAGATCAATGAAGAGCCATTGAAGTATTTTAACCAAGAAGGAAGTATAATGATGTTTGCATATGATGTACAGAAAAAGAGAAAAGAGACAGTGGATGCAGAGATGCCCGTTTGGAGTCTCTGCAATGATATAGGAATTAGGCTGAAGGAATTGGATGACCTTTAATGATGGTAATAAGGAGAACAGTTGTTGAAATGATGAGCTCCTTAGAAGAGAAAACTATACAGAGGTTGTGGTAGAGAGAAAACAAAGGGCAGAGAAGATGAGGATGGCTGCAGGTGTCTACACGAGCAGTAGAATGGACAGTGATGCCATCTCTGATAAGGGATCCTGGCAACGGAGCAGGGAGGTGGTGGCTTGCTCCTCGACCTCCCCTTTACATCAGGAATCTCCTCAGTCTTGGAAGGTTTGGTAGAGGATAGACTTTATGTTTAAAACCTGAGAATTTTCAGAAAAGGGCAGGTCCCACAACAAAAACCAGGTGCCTTCATTTTATTGTCTCTGCAAATGAACCATCATATTATTTATTTAAAATAACTACTGTGTTTTGAACTAGCAAAGTTTACATCCTGTTGACTACAAATCTTCAACTAATTTATGAATATTTTTATGTTATTAAGTAAACTCCTAATAGACCTCAAGTTCCAGATTGTGTTTTTAACTGAATGAATCCTAAAGATAAAAAGATGTACACCCTCATGAGATTATTTTTCTTTTTATTTAGAATCAAGAATAATATCCCAAGACATATAATTAGATATTTTCATTTTAGTACACCTATCTGAACATTCCCAAGAATTTCAAAGAATGAAGAAGGAAAACTGGAAATGGGTAAATATTGAAATAAGAACATCCAGCACCTAAAACATGAAAGTAGAATTGGATCTCATTATATAATATGAAAAGGACTACAAAACCCACAGAACAAAGGAGGTCTGTGTCTTTTCTTTTGATGTGCCTGTGCAGTGAAACTGCAATTAGTGGTAATAGGAGTTGCATGTGTAGCTCAAAGGGACTTGATGCAAGTTTGCAGCAGGGTACAAAATGGTACAAGTAAAACCCAGTTCTTATTACCAACATTTAATTTTACTGTCTCCTTTAGATAGCATAATTTTTCCATTATCAGAATTCCTTCAACCCATTACATCACAGATGCAATTATAAATACATTATAAATTCATCCAAGCCGATAAAATCAAATGCAGCAAATTGATTTGAAGTGAAGGAGGGGGTTGGTAAGTAAAGGGTGATCAAGTTGCATATGAAATGTTACCTACTCTCCCATTCTTATGGCTCCAAAGAATACATGGTTATCCTTAAAGACAAACACTCTGTTAGGATATAGAAGCATCATTTTTTTAGGTTCTGATTTTAATATGCTAGATTTTTCTCAGGCAATAATCAATCCCTTAAATTTTGCAAACTGGCATTCATTCATCTGTTCTATAATGGTTTTTGCAGTATTTTCCTGGAATTGACCTGCTTTTAACTCTCTTGTTTAGCTTTGTGTAAAATTTGCATACATGAAAACAGGCATTGAGCACAGTTGAAGATTTGTAACCATTTAAATTGGTATGCATATCATATGTGTATACAATAGATGTATAAATATGCTACTCAACCAGATGGTCTGCACACTAAGAATTTATTTATATACACACAATATCAGAGTACACAAATAAAGCTTTTTAGTTATAAGCAAATTTGTTAAGCATATAGCAGTATTTATGGTATTTCTCTTAAAAAGTTTTTGATCATTTTACATTTTTAGTTAAATTTCCTTCATTGATTCAGTTTCTAGTCTCTTCTGCATTTTATATATTTTTTAAAATTTATTTTGAAAGACAGAGCATGAGTAGGAGAGAGGAAGAGAGAGAGGGAAAAAGGGAAAACTAAGTAGGCTCTGCCAGTGCAAAGCCCAACATGGGGCTTGATTTCAAGAACCATGAGATCATGACCCGAGCCAAAATCAAGAGTTGGATGTTTGGCCACCTGAGCTACCCAGATGCCCAGGCACTCTCTTCTTCATTTTGATGCCTATTTTTCTGTCACAGAATAAAGTAATAAATTTATTTTCATCATCTATAAGATTTTTCTGTTTCTTATATAATACACAATAAACTTTAATTCATATTAATAATTTCCCTAAGGAATATCATGGTAAAAATGGGCATCAACTTGAACATTGTGTCTCCTTTATTCCCCTCTAACTTATTAAGAAATGATTTGCTTAAGTACTCAAAGCAGCACCACGGATTTACTCACACCACAATTTAAACTTAAGGCAAAAATAGATAGTCCCTTTATTCTGTGTACTACCAGCCTGAACTTAAAATCTCTGACTTTCTGGGTGGTAGAGGGATCATTTATTCAACTGTTCTTAAATGTAATTTGAACAAAAATTTAATACTCTCTTTAAGCAATGCTTACTCTCTTTAGATAAAAACTCTCCGGATTTCAGTCACTCAGCTCTGACCTCCTCCCACCTCTCTAAGACAGCAGGTCACAGAAAGAGAAAATGGTGCTCGAACCTACTGTGGTTTCTGGGCTCTGCTCTGCTTTGCTCCTGTGTGCCTAATGGCTGTGTAACCTGTTGTTGAATGCTTTTGTCAGCAATCATGAAAGACAGGCTCCCACCCCCTTCCCAGTCTTTATTCTAAAATAGTAGCCAGCTAAAAGCCTTACCTTTTTGGTGAGTAGGGGTGTAGAAAGAGGAGATCCTGAAGGTAAAAGCTGCGTGAATACTGAGAGGTGTGATAGATGGAAACTGCCAGCTTTCTGCTACCAAATCTGAAAATCTGCCTTCATCCAACCTGGCTTTTTTCATACTGTTTCAATGCAGCATATATTAGAATCACCTGGAGGGCTTGTTAAACCCTAGATTTCTGGGCCCCACCACAGAATTTCTGATGCGGAGGGTCTTAAATGGCGCCTCATATAATTTGCATGGCTGACATTCTCAAGTGATACTAATGTCACTGGTCTAGGCAAGTGATCATGCATAAAAGCCAGTTTAACAAGGCAAACTTTAAAAAACATTTTTTAATATTTATTTATTTTTGAGACAGAGAGAGAAAGAGTGTAAGAGGGAGAGGGACAGAGAGGAAGGGAGACACAGAATACCAAGCAGGCTCCACGCTCTGAGCTAACAGCACAGAGCTCCATGCAGGGCTCGAACCCATAGACTGTAAGATCATGCCCTGAGCCAAAGTCTGAAGTGAGACACTTAACTGACTGGGCCATCCAGGTGCCTCTAACAAGGTAAACTTAAAAAAAAATGTTTCTTTACACTAAAAACATTTGAGAAAAATGTATTGAGAAAATATACTGCGAAAAATGTGCAAAATGTTCAAATGGTAGTTGCATGTCTTTCTCTTGGTTTTTACATTTTGTAAGAAATATTGCATAAAGTGACATAGGTATCCATCTGAATAAATCAAAGTTAAATCAAGGGGAAATTTATAGGTCAATTGCTTTCAGAAATCTATTGAATGTAGGGTGCAGTCTTTGGTCAGAATGCTATTCTTTTTTATCAGTTCCTGTAATGAAATTTTCTTGTTATGTTATTTCTCCTTTTTTTCCCTCCAGCAATTATATGTCTACCTGACTGTGGTTTGGCTGTTTGAAAACTGGAATAAAGATAGGCTACACAGAACTGAAATTCTCCAAGAATTCATCAAATAATTTAAACTATAAATAACATATTTCACAATAATTTAATATTATCCAGTATACACAATCCAAATTGAAATACTTAACTTCTAATCACAGCTTCACTTGAAATTGATAAACAGGGGCACCTGGGTGGCTCAGTCAGTAGACCACATGACTTTGGCTGGGGACATGATCTCATGGTTCATGGGTTTGAACCCCATATTGGGCTTGCCACAGTCGGTGTAGTGCCGTTTCCAATCCCTTTTACCCCTCCCTCTGTCCCTCCCCTGCTCATGGTTTCTCTCAAAAATAAATAACGTTTAAAAAAGAAATTGATAAACTTGGTTTATATGTCAATACTTCACACAATTATTTGGAACAATATTTTCTAAAATAAGTTTTTCTTTTTAAACTTTGTCTCTTCAGATGTTTGATCAAAAAGGTTTGGAGAATCCTCCACAATCATTTTCTAGAGAATGACAACATATATCCATCTAAAGATCACTGTGAACAGTCCTGCAGTGAATAAATTTGATTAATGTATTCACTCAAAATTTTTGAAACCCCGATTTAGAAAGTACATTTATATTTGGAAAGCTTTTAACCTCGTGAAGTCCAACCTGGGAATTGACAGTAAAACAGAAAGTGAAAAAAATGTGTTTGGATTTCATGTTGGTATATACAAATATTTGCTTTAGTATATTGCCACCTGGACTAAACTTTAATATGAAGAGCCCTAAGCCTCTGGCAAGATTTCATTCAGGTGACAATGTTTATTCATATACTATACTAGCATCTTGTAGAATAAACTTTATAAGAAAAGAAGGGATTGTATGAAATAAAGTCAAGGTCAAGAGCTTCTGGGGGTTCAGTCAGTCAAGCATCCAACTCTTGATTTTTGGCTTGGGTCATGATCTCATGATTCATGAGTCCAAGCCCCCCATCGGGCTCTGCGCTGTGTGGAGCCCACTTGGGATTCTCTCTCTCTCTGTCTCTCTCTCTCTCTCTCTCTGCCCCTCCTCTACTTGTGCACTATCCCTCTCTTAAAAAATAAATGAATAAACTTTAAATTTTTTTACAAATAATGACAAAGTCAAGTGAAGGAAGAATTTGATCATAAAGTTTTTCAAGTTGTGTTATAACTTTCTACAGAAAAAAAAGATGCACTAAACATTACTTAGGTTATTTCTATGTGGTTTTCATACAAAAATATGCCAGAAATACATTTTAATTTAAAAAGAAATGGTTACATCAGATAAACTTTTAAGATCTGATATCATTTTTTTAAGCATCTAGAGTCCATTGATTGAAAGGCAAGAAAATGTACTACCTTCTCTTCACTTTAATAGCCAAATAATAAACTTCATTGGGAAGCTTCACTATATGTCTCAGTTCTATATAATAAATAAAGGTCCTCTTTAGGTAACAATATTTTGAGAATCCACTTCATATCTATGTCAGTGATAGAGTGCTACTTATAATTGAGTTCTGCAACTACTGATAAGATGAAAATCAAAACTTGTTTTTATGTAGGTATTAGGTGTCTTTTAGATAGTTAGTGATTACTTTCAGGTATCACTGAGGCACACTGATCTGAAGATTCTCTTGACTCATGCTCTCACACAACTTATATTACTTCCTTTATACTCTAAAAGGCCTAAATTATTCCAGGAAGGTTGGGATCTTTATTGGACATCTAATTACAACTTAGATGGAATCTGAACAAATTGATAAGACAAAGGGATGCAGATAGAAAAGAAAGCATAATCTTTATTGCTGTATTTATTACTTTACTACAAGTTGTAGAATGTATTTAGCATAAGGGTTGAATGAACTCCCTAACTAAACCCCAAATTTGAACAGACCTAAGCACTAGTTCTGGATAAGACTAGTTGGAAGTATGGGTTGGAAGTAGTGAGGAGAATCTGTACTAACTACAGACACCTGCTCTCCCCCACAAAGGAAAAAATAGGATGAGCTGATTTAAGAAGAACATGCTTAATTTAGTTTTCTCAGATTGACCAGTTAGGTGCATCTTATTCTTTCCTTTGGTACAGAATGAATTCAGTTGTCTCAATGTGGAAAGAGACAAGAAGAGTGTGGATGAAGTATTCTCCACTAACAATGTTATTTGAATGATATTCAGGAAGGCAACTGTGATGTCATTGAACATGTATCAACACTTAAAGCAAGAGACTCCAGAGAGAATTTGATTTTATCACTGAGATTCTATTTCACCTTCTAGAAACTACCCAACCTCCAGTTTTCTCATTTGTAAATTAATTATACCAGGACTAACCTTTAAAGTTATTTTAAAGGTTAAAACCAATTATGCATGTGAAAATGTATGGAACTAGGAAAATAGAAAATATTATTATTATATTATTAAATGGTATAGGTCTGTCAAGAGTTATTGAGCACTGTTCTAAGGACTGAAGATGTAAAGATGAATAAGATATAGTCTTTGACCTTGATTCTCATGTAATAAACAAAATGTGAACAGACCATTTCAGGAAAAAGGGCAAGAATGAGAAATAGCCTGAATACTTATGGGTGCATAGAGGTCTTATTCTATAAAAGCTCATGGGAATATTTAAGTTACAAATTTTAATATAGATCATTTGAATCCATAGAATAAAGAGCAACTAAGCTTTATGCCCTGGGCTTTCTTTCTATACTTACTTTGTTCCTCTGACATTTTTATGAACATAAATTCTATGAAGTCAAACATTGTACTATGTCATGTTGTGTGGTGGTAACACTGGATTTATCAACATCAGGCTGCATATTGTGAAAACCTAGGAAGCATGTCACAAGATCAGCAAGCTTGTGGAATAAGATTATCATCTAAGATAAAAGCCAAAGCCAAAAGGTTGCTCCCAGTGCAATAAGAGCTTCAAAAATGCAAAAGAGGGGTGCCTGGGTGGCTCAGTTGGTAAAACATGTGACTCGTGATCTTGGGGGTCATGAGTTCAAGCCACACATTGGCCATAGAGGTTACTTTAAAGATAAGTTAATTAATTAAACCTTAAAAAATGCAAAAGGAAGAACTTGTGCAATAGTCCGCGGTTAAAACCAAATAGGAGCTAAAAATCACACACACACACACACACACACACAATACAGGAACTATAGATTTATGCAGAAGGAAGTTTATTTCTTGAACTGAGATAGTCCAATCCCTCTCACTTCCTAAATAGAGAGAGCTGTCTTATACAGGCAGCTGAAAGTACTCTTCAGCCTACAGTTTTCAAAATTCCCTTATTTTCAAAAAGTGTGATAAAATATACATAACATAAAGTTTACCATTTTAACCATTTTTAAAGAGTATAATTTGGTGACATTAAGTACATTCCTGATGTCTTGCAACAATTACCACTGTTTTTAGAACTTTTTCTTTATCTCAAACAGAAAGTCTGTGTCCATTAAATAATAATTCCCTATTCTTCTCTTCCTTTAGTCCCTAGTTACTTCTATTCTACTTTGTCTCTATGAATTTGTCTGTTCTTTTTTAAGTTTATTTTATTTTAAAATTTAAAGTAAAATGGTTATTGACTTTTATTTTTAAAACTTTAAAAATTTGAATTTAAAACAAAAATTTATTAAGTTCTATTTTTGAGAGAAAGAAAGGGAGAGGCAGAAAGAAAGTCCCAAGGACACTCTACACAGGGCTCAAACTCACAAACAGCGAGATCATAACCCGACCTGAAATCAAGAGTCAGGACGCTTAACTGACTGAGCTGCCCAGGTGTCCTTAAATTTGTCTATTCTAAATACTTAACATAATGGAATCATTTTTGTTTTGACTTATTTCACTTGGTGTAGTATTTTTTTATATTCATTCTTGTTGTAGCAGGGATTAGTATTTCATTCTTTTTTAAGGCTAGTAAAATTCCATTGTATGTGTATAAACCACTTTTTTTAAAAACCACATTCATTTGGGGGCATCTGGGTGGCTGAGTCTGTTAAGCATCCCACTCTTGATTTCAGCTCAGGTCATGATCGCACAGTTCATGATATTGAGACCCACATTGGGCTCCATGCTAATAGCAGAGAGCCTGCTTGGAATTCTCTGTCTCTCCCTCTCTCTGTCCCTCCCTTTCTCACATGTGCTTATACTCTTTCTCTCAAAATAAATAAAATTAACTTTAAAATAAAGACGCTGTTCTGTTTTTTTAAAAAAATGAACATCCATTTGTTGACAGACGATTTGGTTGTTTCCCCCTTTGGGCTATTGTGAATAATGCTACTGCTGTGAACACTGGTGTACAAATATGTTGAGTCCTTGATTTCATTTTTGGGGGGAATGCACTCAGAAGTGGAACAGCTGAATTAAATGGCAACTATGTTTAATCTGGGGGAGAACCACCAAAGTGTTTTCCACCACAACTGCACCACTCTACATTCCCATCAGGAATACATGAGAGTTCCAATTTCTCCACATCCTCACTATCACTTGTTATTTCTCTTTCTGTATATTTGTCCATTTATTAATTACAGCCATTCCAATGGACATAAAGTGGTAGCTCATTATGGTTTTGATTTGCATTTCCCTAATGACTAACATTA
The DNA here is from genome assembly GCA_017311185.1 of Proteles cristata cristata. Lineage (NCBI taxonomy): Eukaryota > Metazoa > Chordata > Mammalia > Carnivora > Hyaenidae > Proteles > Proteles cristata. Next base: position 58,054 of record JAESUZ010000134.1, read on the forward strand.
CCGAGCATCTTTTCATGTGCTTTTGTCCATTTGTATATCTTCCTTGGAGAAATGTCTATTCAAATTTCTTGCCTATATTTGAATTGGGTTGTTTGTTTGTTTTTTGTTGTTGAGGTATAGGAATTCTGTCTGTATTCTGAGTCCCCATCCCTACCAGTTATATGATTTGCAAATATTTTTCTTATCCTATAGATTGTCTTCTCACTCTCTTCATAGTGTCCTTTGAGGCACAAATGTTTTAATTTGGATGAAGTCCAACTGATCTTCTGTCATTGCCTGTACTTTTGGTGTCATATCCAAGAAATCATTGTCAGCCTACTTTTTAAAGAAAGAAAACAATAAGTAGAAACTACAATGATGTCCAATTAGCTTTTGCAATATTATTTATTATTTTTATCTTTCACTTTACTAAGTAAAATTTTAAAAATTACATGGAGAAAAATCACTAATACTCAGCTAAATGTATTTTTGTTATTGCATATACAATTGTTATTAAAACTATCAAAACCGCTAATAAAAATATATCTAAACTTGTCACTGTGCTATTCCAAATAAAAAAGACAAACTCTTTCTTCCCATTGCAAATTTGAAAAATAATACTTTTATGATATTCATGAAATCCTGTAGTGCCTGGTTTGTTTGTAGTGATACATGAAAATGACTGATTTTATTACTGATGGGTAAAATTGGCAAATATCTTGTCTTTCTTCTCAAATCTCAGAGTAATTTAAAGGTTAATTGTGCATCACCAACACAGAGTATTTATAGTGGAGAGTTGCTTTCTTTATATTGCTATCGATCTAAATCCACATGAAGAAAAAAGGCATTAATTTGAGGGTAAAGAGGTGTCAGAAATGATTTACAGATTTCATGGAGTGTCAGGAAATGGACATCACTATTAGTAGCTTTTATGAATACTAAGGATGAAATTCTGAAAGAACTAGGCTACAAAATAATCATTTCACAGAAGCAAATATTGACATAAAACAATGTCTTGTTCTTAAATGAATTGAGGAGATGAATCATGGAGATTATTCAGTATCACCAATATGAGTACGATAGTCTAACCAAAGCTGTGTTCCAAGGGTATTAAAGCCTCCTTTTGTGCTCTAAAAGAACTCTAAATTCCTGAAGGAAGAACCTGAAATAAGCTGGACTCACCCTCATAAACAGAATGCAAAAGTCACCCATCTGTTAAAGATGAATGACCTTCGTATTTACATACCCAAAAGTACCTGCTTAGAAAGCCATCTGGATAGTGTTACACTGTTCATGTTTGCCAGAACTTGTATTAAGAGGGCTAGAAGCCAGCAATAAAAAACAAATCAGTTCAAATAGGAGATGTGGGGAAAAGGCTATAGATGTGTATGTTTTTACCAACAAAATTAAAGCACATAAAAAGAATGAATATTTCAACATGAAAGAAAATTTTGCCTGTACTGCTGTTAGTCATCATTAGAAGTAAATATCTGATGCAACAATAGACATAGATAATCATGTTGAAATGTGGGATTTGGATGGCAGGGAAAGCAGGGGCATCTTGTATATAATTTTTAAACCCACCAATTTCAGGGGTACTTGGCTGCATCAGTTGGAAGAGTGCATGACTCTTGATCTCCAGGTGGTGAGTTCTAGATCCATGTTGGTGTAGAGATGACTAAAACAAACAAATAAAGAAAAAACCTTGAGAAAAACACATCAATTTCAGTTTGTATATGTAGTTGGATAACACCAAAGAAAATACTTTTTGGAGTTCCCTCTCTGATCCTCAAATGCATGTGTGAAATGTATGTGAGTAAAGAAAATAGGCTAAAACCAAATAGGCTAAACCATAGGAATCTTTATTATTTCTTTCTGCAACGTTACTGACTGTTGCTCCTTAGATGAACAGCAAATTATTTTCTTTAACATCTTATTTCTCCAAAAATATCTCCCTCATTCTCTATCAACTGATAGGAGCCGAGGTCACCTCATTCCAGCCTATTGCTGTCTTCTTCAGATATATCCAAGAATTCGCCAAGTAATATGTACATGTTTCTTGAAAGCCCCAACTTGCAGGCATTTTTCTTTTACAGTGTTTGTAATTGTAATAGAATACACTATTGGAAGAGTATTTTTTCCAGGTTCCTCAGCATGGTTGTGGACTTTATTTTATTCAAAATGATATCTAGTCCCAGTCATAATCTGAATTGCAGCAGGGCAGAGCAGGAGATAGACAATATACAAGGATGGTGATTATTTATAACTGTTAAGAAACAGAATAAAGAAATACTTCTTCCACTACTCAAAACATGACACTTCACTAACTGAAAATGATTTTATATTTTGAAGTTATTTCTTCTACATAAACATGATTTTCTGGTGGCTCATCAAATTTCAGTTTCTATAGTATTTCCAAAATTCAGGTAGATAGGAGGGTACTAGCTTTCGACTTTCAAAACAAAACAAAACAAAACAAAAAGGTAGCAAATAGATATAAAGTAAATAAAATGATAGCTTAAATAAAAACGATAACATAATATTTGGAGAGAAAATTCTCCATGAGAGATCCTTATATTTGATACAAAAAATATAAAAATACTGTCAAATACCACACACAAAAAGTTCAGTGCAGTTAAGTACAACATTTCACATGTTGTTCCATTTTTTCTGACCTTTATTATCCCTAGACCTGGAAAATAGCAGTGATATCAACTTTATATGTGATCCAAGTAATATTCTGACTCTTTGGGGGGTTAAGCTATACCAAGGAGGTTATCAAAGGGTTGGAACAAATTTCTTTAACACTGCCATTATCTGAAGGACCAGGACAAGTGTTAATCTCTTGCACTGATGACTACTACTAAGCTGTGCAGGCATCAAATAACTGCATAATAATGTAAAAAGCCTTCTTGACTCAAAGGCATATTTATTCTGGAAGCATTTGCATTTATTTGGTTGAAGGGAGAGGGTTTGGTTGTTGACCAAGTTGAGGTCACAGGGTAAGATTAAGTATTTGGAAGAAATGAAATGCACATCTTGTTTTCATTATCGAAAATGTACGAAAAAACAAGGTTTAAAAAAACATGAAGACCAGAAAACAGCTTGACTCCAAGCCTTACCACCTATATGTTTTCCCTTACCATTCATTTTCAAGACAAAAATCTTGGGACTATTTTAGGAAGTGTAATCATGCTTTATTCAAGTATAATCTTGTGGTCTTTACCTTCTGGACAGAGGGGTGGTTGAGCCAGAATGTGAGTTAAGGGTTTCTTTCCTGAGTCTTTGGAAATCATCCAAATTGGTCTGTCAGCTGCCAGTTTGTGGGCCTTTATCTAATGATGTAATGGTCACAGCTGATTCTCGTGTCACACGTGAAATCTATGATAAGCTGGAAAATCATTTAGTCTCTCAGGAAACTGATTAAATTTACAAAGGCATTCATCATTGCCTTGACATTGACTTACATTTTAGTGTTTAGCATGATACATTGTTTATCAGTTAAAAATAAAAATTGACAATGCTGGTGCTAAATTAGTAAAGTTCTTTGGTGCATATTATACTCTATGTTTTTTTAAAGTTTATTTATTTTGACAGAGAGAGATAGTGCACACAAATGGAGGAGGAGCAGAGAGAGTAGAGAGAGAATCCCAAGCAGGCTCCATACTGTTAGCTCAGAGCCTGACATAGGGCTCAATCTCACAAACCGTGAGATCATGACTTGAGCTGAAATCAAGAGTCAGATGCTTCACCAACCCAGCCACCCAAGCACCCCTCTATGAAGTATTTTCAAAGATAGATATTTATTAATGGTCTTGATCATGATTTAGACAGAAATACTTTTTAGGATTCTCACTACAAAAAAATAAAATTATTTCTTTCAAAAGACCAATTAGTTGTCGGGGATCTAAAAAGATGTTTTATTCTTCATTCAACATTGAATATTTTATTGTTATCTGCCTTGCAAAGAGAGTGTCTTGGAAGTTTTAGCTTTAGTATTTAGTATTTGTGTACAAAAGCAATGTCCTCTATGTGTCAAATACAGATGTTATTATTTTGAAGATATGTTTTAATATAAAGATTAAAATGTCATCAGAAAACATAGTATATCAAAATAAAAGGCATCTACTATCAAGTGCTTATTATTTTCATCAATTCAATATATTTTTTGAATGTCTACCAAATTCCAGACACTCTTCTAGGTGTTGGAATTTACAAACAGTGAAAAACAAAAGGAAGAAAAAGAGTCAAAATCCCTTCCCTTATTGATGAGACAATGCTAAGAATGATAAATAAAATATACAGTATGTTAGTGATAAATAATCAAGAAAAGCAGAGGCAAGAGGGTGAGGAAAGTGCTTATGTGTGGATCACGATCCCAACAGTCAGTGGTGATTCAAACAGGACGTATGGAAGTCCTCACTGAAAAGGTGGAATTTGAGTAAGGACCTGGAGTAGGTAAGAGCACAAGGCTAATGATTTCTAGAGGGGAAGCCTTTCAGACAGCAGGATACTCCAAGGACAAATGTCCCGAGGAAGCACTGCACCTGGCATCAGCAGGTGGAACAGAGTGAGCTAGAAGAAGAGCCAGGGCAGAGGAGGTCAGAGAAGTCAGAGAGGCCAGATATTGCAAACCTTGTGCATCATCAGGAAACTACTGAAGGGTTTTGAGTAGAGGAGTAAAATTACTTGACCTACATTTAACATGATTGTTCTATATGCTTTGTTGTGAGTAAACTGCTCCAGACAGAGTGGGGAACCAGTTAGATTATTGCACTAATTAATACTATTTTCTTAGGATATAAGATTTACACACATAAATTTGATAGAAAATAATGTACAGAAGGATATAATTATGCTGCTACATAATCATCCTTTTAATCATCTTTAATGGATTTTCCAGCACTATCAAAGTTGTTTCATAAAAAAAGTTGTTTTTTAAAAAAAAATTGTTTCTTTAGCTAAGCTTACTTTTTTTTTTTAAATTTTTAATATTTTATTTATTTCTAGGAGAGAGAGAGAGAGAGAAAGACAGCGTGAGCAGGGGAGGGTCAGAGAGAGAGGGAGTCACAGACTGAAACAGGCTCCAGGCTCTGAGCTGGCAGTCAGCACAGAGCCCGACGCGGGGCTCGAACCCACGAACCGCGAGATCATGACCTAAGCGAAAGTCGGACGCTTAACCGACTAAGCCACCCAGGCGCCCCTAAGCTTACAACTTCTATTGGACTTCATTCTATAGCAACAAGGGAAAAAAAATAAGCCTCCTACTTCACAAAAAATGTTTATTCATTTATTACTTTAATAAAAATGTATAAAGCATCAATATGTTCCAGGCATAAAGATAGACACTAAAGCTATGAAGATGAATAACAAGCAGCCTTTTTAAAAAAACTCTTACAGTCTCATGAGCAAAACAGAAATACAAAAAGATATACATAATACATTTAGAAGCACAATGCCAGAGACATGTCCAGGGCATTGCCGAAGCACAGAGGCAAGTGTATAGATAGTAAGGATATGTATTTTAGTCTTGGAGATCAGGAAGAAGTTTCTGAGTATTGTTCAGAGTAGACTTTACTCTCTTCAAACTCTGATCCTTACACTTTTAGACATTAATAAAGCCATACATCTAGGAAATAGTTTCCAGAGACTTGAGAGAATTGGATTATACTCTTAGATACCCAATATTCATTTCACAGTGTTTTAAACATATGATCACTTCAAAATGTCTATTCATGTATATTCAATTTCATTTTTTTTCCTTCTTGTCCTCATGTGATTACTACCACTTATAAAAATGAAAAATTTTCACTGAAGTCTGTGTACATCCATCCATCAGTTTATCTCTGGAAATCATCCAAACTTGTCTTTATAACACCAGTTGGCTGCTTTCTCATGATGTTATAATTACAGCTGGTTCTTGTGTCACTTATAAAAATCAACTGGAACATCATGCAATATATTGGAGAAAAAAATGACACTTGCAACTTCACTTATTAGTAGAGGTGTATTGGTTCACCTCTACTAGGACTAACAGGAAACACAGGACTAACATAATGTCTTTTTGTCTCTGTCAGAAAAATGCCATAGACATAATGAGTTTGATTTCAACATGGTATTTGACAGATACCCAATGTGAATCTGGTTTGGCAATTGTATACAACTGTGTTAATAAGAAAACATCAGTTTGGAGGGCAGTAGTTTTAATTCTATGCCACAAATTGTTAATTTTATTTTATTTGGCTTCTCCATTCTTATAAGTAATATTTATTTATTTTATTGTCAAGTTAGTTAACATACAGTGTCGTCTTGGCATCAAGAGTAGATTCCTGTGAATTATCACTTACATACAACACCAAGTGCTTATCCCAACAAGGGCCCTTTTCTGTGCCCATCACCCACTTCCCTCACCCCTAATATTCACCCCCATCAATCTTCAATTTGTTCTCTGTATTTAAGATTCACTTATGGTTTGCATCCTTCTCTGTAACTTTTTTTCCCTTCCTTTCTTCTATGGTCTTCTGTTAAGTAATATTTTAAAAATTTCAAAATACCTGTCACATACACCAACTGTTCAGTAATCCACAAAGATATGAAAAACATTATCAAATTAAAAATGAAACAGGGGAACTGGGTGTCTTATTTGGTTAAGTGTCTGACTTCGGCTCAGGTCATGATCTCTCAGTTTGTGGGTTTGAGTCCCACTTGGGGCTCTGCTGACAGCTCAGAGCCTGGAGCGTGCTTCAGATTCTGTGTCTCCCTCTCTCTACCCTTCCCCAGCTTGCACTTTGTGTATGTGTCTCTTTCTCTTTCAAAAATAAAATAAATGTTAAATTTTTTTAAAAAAGATATAAAACTAGGAGCAAATCTTCTTTAAATTAAAGTATCAGTGACCAAAGTAATCTTGATAGGTTTGAACAATAGGGTAAATTTTGTAGAAATTAGTTGTAAACTTACATTTGAAATCAATGAAAAAAGGAGACGATAGGATTTCTAAGCTGAGACAGCTAGCTGTTCCTCCTTTAGTATTGCTGATTTCTCATAGAAATTCTTCAAAAAAGTCACAAGAAACAAAGTTGTAACATCATTGGGAACTAGGTATTCTAGTGAAGTTGTACCAGAATCCTGAAACACATTATCGGAAATGGCTATGAGGTTATTCAAAAGAGAGTTCCAGTTACTCCATGCTGAACCTCTTTCTCAGGAACATAAAGACATCAACGTTACATATTCATTTAACACATAGTTACTTGACAGTCATGATGTTCGAAAAACAAGCTGAACTCTAGAGTTCAAAGGAGAGAAAGTACAGTTCTAATTGTCTAATTCAGAAGATTAAAAATGACAACCAGGAAATATTAAGAGTATATTTAAGGATAGTACATGACATGCACTGGACGTCCTTAAAAAGGACAACTGAACCAAGCTTAGAAGAGTCAGAGGGATGATTCTGGGTATACATGATCTGAAACAAAATTAGGAGCTAGCCAGAAGGTGGTAGTGGTGCTGCTGTGTGTGGTACAGTGTAGTATAATGAAATCAGATGAGAGGATGGGGAAAGTTGGTGAAGAAGTTTAAAGCTTGAGTGAGCAGCATGTTCAAAGGCTTGGAAAAAAGAGAAGGACTAGAAGTAGTTGGCAGAATTATCAGTAGGATTATGAGGATGGAATAGAGATCACTGTGACAGAAATGAACAGTGAGGCTAGAGTAACAATCAGAGGCCAACTCTAAAGGTGTTTTATGCCATCCCAAGAAATTTGGACTTTAAATTTTATTTTGATATGAAGCCTTTAGAGAGTTTTAATCAGGCAATGACATAATGAGATTTGCATTTTATTTTATTTTATAAATATAATTTATTGTCAAATAAGCTTACAACACCCAGTGCGCATCTCAACCAGTGCCCTCGTCAATGCCCATTAGCTAAGAGTAGAGGATGGATTGGATTGGGAGCAGACTGGTGTGAGAGAGACTAGGTAGGATAGTATGGAAATTCATGCTAGCAGTAATAGTGGCCTGAACTAAGGTAACTGATAGAGAAATGAAAAACAACAAAATACTGTAAAACCTTGGTCTGTGAGCATAATTTGATCTGGAAACATGCTTGTAACCTAAAGTACTTGTATATCAAAGTGAATTTCAAGAACCATTGTCTCAGTTGTGATCATGTGAAATTTGGCATCATGTACTACTCATATTGCAATACATCACTTGTTCATCAAGTTAAAATTTATTAGAGATGGTTACTCATCTTGCGGAACAATCATAGACCAAGTTAATAGCAATCCAAGTTGTTACTGTATATTAAAGAGCTATTACATAGAAATGACAATATTCAGAGAAAACACATTAAAAAGAAAATAATTAGATCTTGGTTATCAGTTGGATATAAGATCTCAGGAAGGATTTGCTAAAATGGTATCAGGACTTTTGATGTAGACAGATGAATAGACTACATCAACCTTTCAAATAAGGAAAAGTGTATTTGGAGAACGAAGGGGAGGAATCACAAATTAAGTTTCATATATATTCAGCGTGAAATTCCTGAAGACAAGTAGAGACCTCCTCTAGTAAATTATAATTCTGGGTCTGGAATGAAGAAATGGTGTGGGGTGAGAATTAAATCTATCGAAATGGATGAAATCATCCAGACTGAGCTGGAAAAGTGATGAAAGAATGGCTGAAAGTAACATCTTGGAAAACATTTTAGGATAAAACAGGATAATAAGCTTACATTGACACTGAATTTGAGTAGGCAGAGAGGTGAACATAAGTCACATTATGACAGAAAAGAAACCAAAGATCTCAAAGAATGACTAGTATAAAGCAATAATTTATGATGAATGATTTAATATTTGGGAAACACAATAATAATAATAAACACAAGAATAATGCCTGACCCATGGTGATTCTCTATAAAACACATTGAATGCTGCTGAAAAATTAAGTATTTGTAACTAAAATGTCCCTCACCACCACCAACCTGGCAATACAAATAGAGACATCTTAGCAATGATACCATGTTTCCTCCTCTTATAGGCATCTGGAAATACTTCTTGGGAATATAGGTTTTAGAATGTCCCTCTCAAGTACTTTTAGCTTCCCTAACTTTGAGGCATATTCCCGTATCAGTCACTCCTACTTTGGCTCCTTCTTATCAAGGATTTCTACATAAGCAGGTAATTCACTATCACCACTCTTAAGTAGGACAGCTGTGTGAATCCAGTACTCATGTCCAAATGGTTCCAGGTGTACTAGTCCTTGAAATGGTAAAGTATGATTTGAACTCATGGAGAAAGATGGCTGGTACTTAGCTAGAAGGAGGAAGCTGATGTTAAGTTCATAACATCAGTGAATAAAAGCAGATGACTAGAGGCTGGCAAGAAATGGTGATGAGGAATACAGAATTGCAAAGATGGAGAGCAAGAATATCAGTGATAGTGGGTTTGGCATAAGGGAGAAGGCAATTTATCTGGAAGCCATACTGTGAATGAAGAAGAGGATAAAATTACCTCCACTCCCAACTCCAAGGTGTGTAGAGCATGCAAGAATCATCATCAGTGGAAAGGATGCCTTCAGGTATGAGCCAGATTTTAATCAAGATAGAAGGAAAATATGCTAAAAGAGAAGCATGCAAGAGAATTCACTTACTATAGAAAAACACAAAAAAGGGGTTGCAGGGAAATAAAAAGTGAGAGGATGGACTAGGGATAAGAAGAGAACTCTGTGAGGGCACCTGAGTGGCTCAGTTTGTAGAGCATGCAGTTTTTTATCTTGGGTTGTGAGTTCTAGATGCATGTTGGGTGTAGAAATTACCTAAGAAATAAATAAAAATACTCGAAACTTCATAAAATAAATACAGAGCATTTGGTGTTGAAACTAAGAGGAGGGCACCTAAGGAAGTCCACCCAGGAGGAAAGTAGGCCAGCCTCTTAATAGTTAGTAGTGGCATTTTGCACCCAAGGGAGATAATGACAAAATGGGCAATCACAACCTCTCCCTTCCTCAAGTTATATTTTCTGAGATCGGTAGACATTTTACAACCTCTTTGGACCTCCCAGGTTGTAAGGCTAGGATTGCTTCCCTTGTCCATCTGTGGTTACAATTGGGCAAGTTAGTACCAGGAGGCTCCTAATGGATCACATCAAGGTCAGACATGTTACTTTTGCAGAGTGGTCCATTTTCTCTTGTGCGTCAGCATCATTACTCTTGCCAAGTTGGTGACCATCTCAAGTAAAATTAGTTACTTTTGCAGTTTCCATCATAGAGTGTGTTCCCTGCTTACTCAGGGATTCAACTACAGAGAATGGGAACAAGTTTTAACCTACTTTGTTCAATTTTATTTTCAACTCTTTTGGCACTTTTTTAGAGCAGAGTTTTTCATCAACATTATCCACATTTTGAGCTGGATAATTTTCTTTGTTGTGGTAATGGGTGGTTTTGTGCAATGTATGATGTTTAGCAGGATCCCTTACCTCTCCCAGAGCTGCTATGCCACATGCTTTGAGTCTAATGACCAAAATGGTTTCCAGATATAGCCAAACATCACCTGGGGAATGACACTGTTCCAGTTGAAAACCACTAGATGGTAAGCAAACCAGTCCTAGTCAACTGAGCATTAAAGTCATGTTTTTTTCAATAGGCTTACTAGAGGTTCATGCAAATGTCACTCTAGTCACTTGCTCTGGTTAATCAGATTCTTAGTGAGGTATGCAAATTAAATGTTGTCTTTTACACCCTCCGATCCTTTGTCCCCCTTGCATTAAGACAAGGAATCTGATGCTAAGACTTTGCTCCAAAGAAAACTTGAGTGGTTGATTCTATTCAAGTACTGCATCTGGATTTACAAGGCCTTCTACATCTAGATACACTTAGGCTTTTGTTCAATCAATATATTGAGTACAGTATAAGAAACCTGTCTTCCACTGAATCATTTTACAAGATTTACATTCATTTTTGTATTTCAGTTACCATAGGAGAAGTGAGACAAATTTAAGCATACAAAGGGGAGGGGATTATAAAATATGCTTCCTGGGGCGCCTGGGTGGCTCAGTCGGTTAAGCGTCCGACTTCAGCTCAGGTCATGATCTCATTCGTGGGTTCGAGCCCCAAATCAGGCTCTGTGCTGCCCGCCAGCTCAGAGCCTGGAGCCTGTTTCAGATTCTGTGTCTCCCTCTCTCTCTGACCCTCCCCTGCTCATGCTCTCTCTCTCTCTGTCTCTCTCTCTCTCTCTCAGGAATAAATAAAACATTAAAAAAAATAATAAAATATGCTTCCTTATTCCCTGGCTTCTGACCCTATGTAAACCATTCATGGAATAATGGAAGGGAAAGGTAGGCTCCGAAAGCCACAAAGCCTCACTTGCCTGGCAATCGTGATTCTTTCAGGGCTTTCTTCTACACGCTGCTGATTTGCTCCACCGCTTGTCAGTCTGTAGATCTTACCTGATTCCCTGACGACTCAGTACTAGGACTCCATTGTTAGAATAAAGGGAGAAAAATGCTCATCTCCAATGCTTGGAAATTCAAACCTCTATCATATGGTAAAACCATTTCCACTGGGGCAATTTTGTCTCCCAAAAGTTAACATTGTACCCCTGTGTAAATTTTCTTAATTACGAGCTGCACACTGATTTGTTCATATGAATGAATACAAGTAAAGCGTTTATTTGTTAGAATAAAGACTTAGATGATTCAGCTTTTAAATTTATCTCAAATGTCAAATAGTCACATTAATTATAGGTGAAAACAAAAGGTGTTCATTTTATTACCAACAGCTTTATATGTATATCATCCTACATCAGATTGATTCTAAAAATTAAATCCCTCAATTTAAAAAGAAAGTGAAATTGAATGCTTTTCACAAATAGGAAATATGGTACAAAGATTTAGAGAATAAACTTTGAAAGTATATCTGTTTTCAGTTCCATTTATTAGCTGTAGGACTTGAGCAAGTAATTTAAATTGTTTTCTCAGCTATACGATGGAAATAACATATGTGCTTCCATAGTTTATGTTCTGATTAAATAAAACAATGCATATAAATTGCTAACCATAGTGCTTATCAAACAGTAAGCACTCAGTATTAGCTATTTTTATTATTATGTAAAAATTAGTTATATAAGTCTATATGGGACAGAAATAAAAACTGAGTGCTGGATACTTGAAAAATATATATGATAAGAGTATTTTGCTTTTTACTGACCTTAGTTTCTAAGGTGGAGAATTTTTGATGGTGAAACAAAGGCTATAGGTTTAGAGGTGGGAGAATAAACCTCATATTGAAGTCTGGGGTTATTATTTATACTTTTGGTTGAGGTGGCCTCTGCCTTAATGTAGACCTGGCTCTGTTTAAAGTTTGAAGTGAGATATATCTTTCTTCAGTTTTCTTAAATATAATCCTTAGCTAAACTATTGAATAGACGAAAAGGATGGTGATGAAATTACTTTATGTAAAAGCAAGTGTTTCATAGTTATATGTACTGTACAGATAATTTACAATAAATTCAGAAATACAGAAATAAAGCAATAATAATATTGACTTAATATAATCTGTACTGGAAGGTAAAATTAATTTCACTTAGAAGAGATGTGAGAAAGATAGAATTAATGTAGTGACCTTCAGTGAACTTCAAATGAACCATAAATCAATATTACATAGAAAAATGGAAAGGTCTGGTGGGATCAATGTATTTTTCCCAAACAATAGCCAATTCATAAAAATATGAAACATGCATAAATATAAAAATTTATATTTAATATGTCATATTCTGTATTTTAAGGTCTCCAAATTTAGGTTTTCAAATATGATTCCTTATCTTTACTAACTACCTTGATTTATTCAATTATACCTGTTCGGTAGTTGTTTTTTTTTTAATTTTAATGTTTATTTATCTTTAAGAAAAAAAGTGAGATCGAGTGGGGAAGAAGCAGAGAGGGAAGGAGACGCAGAACCCAACGTAGGCTCCAGGCTCTGAGCTGTCAGCACACAGCTAGATGTGGGGCTTGAACTCACAGACCCAAAATCATGACCTGAGCCAAAGTTTGATGCTTAACTGACTGAGCCACCCAGGTGTCCCACTGTTTGGTAGTTCTAAAAGCTATATTCATAGACTAAAATTTAAAGGAGGAAGAGAACATCATTGTGATAGTTGATAAGAGATCATAAGAATGTAGAAATAAATCTTGTCTTTCATATTTTCATGGATGTTACCCTTGGCAATTCTCAATATTGATTTCTGATCTTGATAAGTGTCCCAAATTTTTAATAAAGGCAGATACTTGGGAAAGGTTTTAATTTAGTAATAAGAGCTGACTAGATCCACACTAGATTGGAATCTTGAAGAGAGGAGCAGCCCCAACTTTTCAATTCCATTAATGAATTTGAAGTGAGGAAGTTAACATCTCTCTTTATGGTGGTGTAATTCTGAAGACCAGAGAGCAAATATTGGGAATTATACATTGAATTGGAACATTGATGCCTAAGTTGTGGCAAGATACTGTTAGGTACTGAAATTTGACAGATAAAGAGTCATATGTGGAGGATCACAGGAGCTCAGAATATAAGAGTGGAGAGGACTATTGAGGTGGTATGGTTTGCCTCCTGAGATGAAGTATTAATGCCAAAGTGGCTTTCTTGCCACTTACCACAAAGGCCATAAGTATGTCAGATCATAAAGAAGCCAGACTGGAAAAGAGATGAAACAATATTTCTCACTCAGAAACAAACAAACAAACAAACAAACAAACAAACTACATTTTATGAAAGGTCATTTATTCAACTTCTCAAACTATGCATTTTTTTCAGTCATCTATTCAGTTTTATTCATTAATTCACCAAATGCATCATGCTTCCACTAGGTCCATGTAATAGATCCTTTGACTGCTTCAAATGGCTTAACCCTATATAAAGCATCAGTTGATTCAATAGTTAGCATCACAGATCAACTCTTTCCTCTAGGTTTTCCCAAAGGTATTACAATTCCTATAGTGCCAGCAAAGGAATAATATTTGCTGGAAACTCCCAGCATTTTCCTAAGGGATTTTGACTTAGTATGATTTAAGAGCATATTGTTGTAGATTCTCTGATTTCCAGTATTCATCTGAAAGAGTTCAGGAGTACCTTTAGTGAACAGATAAGATTCTTCACAAATCTAGATTACCTTGTTTTCCAGAGGTGTTAAGTCGGAGTTCTCATTAGAAGGAAAGTTAGGTTAGGGCATAATGTAAGACCAACAGAGGACCAGAAACAGTGGGATTAACATCAAGGCTAGTCTGTGAATTTCCTACCAGGAAATATATCAGTGAATAACAGTAAGGGAAGTACTATGTGTTCTAGGAACTGTTTGGTTATAAGACCTCTAGAAAATAACGAGCTGCAAGTTCTCTTGTTCCTTTGATTACGATCCCTAATTTGCAATGTGCTCAGCTCAGGTAAATGATAAATTGTTTTTGTTGTTGTTGTTTGAGGGTAGTTCTTATTCCCTTACAATTTCGCTCTCCTTCACTATTTATGTTTATAACCATTTAGAGAAAAGCAAGAGAGAATAAAAAGGAAATTAAGAATAGCAAAGTGGGGGTCCTGTGATGTATTACAGGGCCTTGTAAAATGAGATGTCTTGATGGTGATTGAGAGAGAGAGACAGAGATGGGACACCTGAGTGGCTCAGTTGGTTAAGCGTCTGACTTCGGCTCAGGTCAGATCTCACAGTTTGTGGGCTTGAGCCCCACATCAGGCTCTGTACTGACAGCTCAGAGTCTGGATCCTGTTTCAGATTCTGTCTCCCTCTCTCTCTCTGCCTGTCCCCCACTCATGCTCTGTCTCTCTCTGTCTCAAAAATAAATAAACTATTAAAAAAAAAGTTTAAAAAAGAGAGAGAGATGGAGAGGGGGAGAGAAAGAGAGAGCGAGAAGAAGGCAGGGAGAGAGAGAATGTCAAGAAGACCAAGAAAACAAAGAAAGGTTGGGTGATAGTGAATGGGCTTGGCAGTTAGGGATGGGGAAGCCGACTGAGTTCTGAGAAGCACTTTTATCTGCTTTGAATTCTCAAATTTTTCCATTCAATGTGCACAGCCTTTCAGTTTTGCAAAATTTGTCAAGTTTGACAAATATTCCATATAAGGAAGGGTAGATACAATATTCAAGGTCACTTTTCCCCTGCTCTATTCTGACTGCTGAAATACGTTAGAATGCTGATAATAGAATAGAGCAGTTTCTAGGATTGACTGAAGGTCTACAATTAGCATACTTTCTAACAAAGCCCTCGTTTTCTGATGTTCAGACCAGTGACAAAGAGGTTATCTTTAAATTTATCCATTTCTAACTTAAAGGAAGACTGCCATTGAATGGAAAAGCAGGTTTTCTTTTTTTAAAATATATATTTAGATTACTTCCCCATTTAATATGTATGCTCTGCATACATCTTTCATAAATGGAAACACTACAGAACCAAAAGCCTTCATAAAAAAAGTATTCATAATACCATGAACACTCATTAAGCTATAAAAAACTAGAAAAAGTATTTTTGGTTTATCAGTAATAAATTCTTGATAATAAACTCTTAGTTGCTAAAAGTCACATTATGTATATCATTGGCCTTTGCATTTTTGTCAAACTTTGATAAATATTATCAACTGACAATGCTAAGAACCAATCTCTGCTTCATGTTGGATGATTTCCCTTTCAGTGTCCTTACCTTACCTAGCTTAACCTTACTTGAGTCCCATCCAGGTTTAGCAGGGAAGGGAGATACATCTTCTGATTTGAATTTGCTTCTACAGATTTCTTAACCTCTTCCAACTCCATTGTTTTCATTTATGAAACTTGGGCAAAAATGTCTCTTACAGCTTGCTGGTACAAGGATTTAATGGATTAACATATGCTAGCTTCTTTTCTGAGTTAAGCATCCTGTTTTAACGAAAAGAAACTCCATCTACTGCTTCTCAACAGTATCTTTCCATGAAGCTTAGGAAAAGGAGGTAAAAAACTTCTGGAAAAAATGATTCATTTTCTTCTAGAATATTGATGCTAGATTACATATTCTGTATAGCAAACTCCAACTGACCTAAAACGGAAAAAAATACTTCAATATACAATTGAAGAAAGAAATGCAGAAAGATATTTATAGAAACTATTAATATTACTATCGTTATTAATATCTGTAATTCTCTCCCACTGAAGCCAAAAAGTGACTGAAATGTAAATAATGGGCTCTTCCTCCACATCCCCCACATACACACATGCATCTTCACAGGGTGACCTCAACCTCAGCGTTTGCACATGCCTTTACAGGGGCAGAAAAATTTAACTTCTTTTCTTCTAGCTTCTTTGACTGGTCTAATACTTAAAATGATATTTAGTCAGGTTAACATAAGAAAAAAAAATTTAGTAACTTTTATTTATTTATTTATTTATTTATTTAATTTATTTATTTTTATACAAATAGTTTATTGTCAAGTTGGTGTCCATATAACACCCAGTGCTCATCCCCAGAAGTGCCCTCCTCCATGCCCATCTCGCCCCTCCCCTCCACATCCATCAGTCCTCAGTTTGCTTCTCAGCATTCAAGAGTCTCTCATGGTTTGCCTCTCTCCCTTTCCCCCACCATTTTCCCCCTTTTTCTCCCCCATGGTCCTCAGTTAAAAAAATATGGAACGCATCACGAATTGCGTGTCATCCTTGCTCAGGGGCCATGCTAATTTTCTCTGTATCGTTCCAATTTTAGTATATGTGCTGCCAAAGCGAGCACTAGTAACTTCTTATATAAGGGAAAACCCTAGCACTGAGTGACTCCACAAAAAGGCAAAGCCATCACCTTAAATATTATCTTCATCTAAAGAAAAATAATGTTAGGCGTGGGGAGTCAGTTATGGGAGTTTGCCAGGAAAAGCACAATAAATAAGGATAATATTGTTATGCAGATTTATGTCCCTGCCGTCTTTGTTGATGAGTGTTTCTAGAGATTTATTTGGAAACCCCTTCTTCCCAGTGCAGTATTAGAGACATGCATATACATGGAGATTTCGCTTATCAAAAGGGTAACTTTTACTCATCAATGTCTGCCATTTCTTAAAAATGACCAGCTTGAAGTAATCAATATGCCAAAGAAACGTATTTTGAGGTGGCAAATGTTGCTCCCTTTCAGTTCCTCCTTTGGAATTTCAAATAAGAAGTTTCATAACCCAGAAACTAAGTTGACAGATTGCTCCATCTCTCACTGAAGCAGTCTCAGTCTTGAGAAATTGGTCAGTTCAGTTTAATAGTTGTGTCTCATTTTGGTTTTTTTTTTCTTTTTTTTCTTTTCTTTTCTTTTCTTTTCTTTTCTTTTCTTTTCTTTTCTTTTCTTCTTTTTTTTTTTTACAAATAGTTTATTGTCAAATTAGTTTCCACATAACACCCAGTGCTCATCCCCACAAATGTCCTCCTCCATGCCCATCCCTCCTCCCCCCCCCATCCATCAGTCCTCAGTTTTTGTCAGCATTCAAGAGTCTCTCATGGTTTGCCTCTCTCCCTTTTCCCCACCATTTCCCCCTTCTTCTCCCCCTTGTTCCTCCGTCAAGTTCCTCCTAATCCTCCTATACGTGCAAACATATGATATTTGTCCTTTTCTGCCTGACTTATTTCGCCCAGCATAACACCCTCAAGGTCCATTCATGTTGCTACACATGGCCAGATTTCATTGTTTCTCATTGCCATGTAGTATTCCATGGTATAGATAAACCACATCTTCTTGATCCATTCATCTATTGATGGACACTTAGGCTCTTTCCATGCTTTAGCTATTGTGGAGAATGCTCCTATGCCTCAGCATTTCTGTATCCCTTGGGTAAATTCCTAGCAGTGCTATTGCTGAGTCATAGGGGAGTTCTAGTGTTAGTTTCCTGAGGAACCTCCACACTGTTTTCCAGAGGGGCGGTACCAGTTTACATTCCCACCAAAAGTGTAGGAGGGTGCCCATTTCTCCACATCCTCGCCAGCATCTAGAGTTCTCTGATTTGCTCATTTTAGCCACTCTGACTGGTGTTAGGTGGTATCTCAGTGTGGTTTTGATTTGTATTTCCCAGATGAGGAGCGATGCTGAGCATTCTTTCATGTGTCTGTTGCCCATCTGGATGTCCTCTTTGGAGAAGTGTCTGTTCATATCTTCTGCCCATTTCTTCACTGGGTTGTTTGTTTTTCGGGCGTGTAGTTTGGTGAGTTCATCATCAAAGCCATCTATGAGAAGTCTTCAGCTAACATCATCCTCAATGGGGAAAAACTGAGAGCTTTCCCCCTGAGATCAGGAACACGACAAGGATGTCCACTCTCACCACTGCTGTTTAACATAGTGCTGGAAGTCCTAGCATCAGCCATCAGACACCAAAAGGAAATCAAAGGCATCAGAATTGGCAAAGAGGAAGTCAAACTTTCACTCTTCACAGATGACATGATACTCTACATCAAAAACCGGACAGACTCCACCAGAAGCCTACTAGAACTGATCCAAGAATTCAGGCAAGTCGCAGGGTACAAAATCAACGTACAGAAATTGGTTGCATTTTTATACACCAATGATGAAGCAACAGAAAGAGAAATCAAGAAACTGATCCCATTCACAATTGCACAAAAAACCATAAAATGCCTCGGAATAAACCTAACCAAGGATACAAGAGATCTGTATGATGAAAACTATAGAAAACTTATGAAGGAAATTGAAGAAGACACAAAGAAATGGAAAAACATTCCATGCTCATGGATAGGAAGAATAAATATAGTTAAGATGTCATTACTACCTAAGGCACTCTACACATTCAACGCAATTCCAATCAAAATTGCATGAGCATACTTCTCAAAACTAAAACAAACTATCCAAAAATTTGTATGGAACCACAAAAGACCCCGAAGAGCCAAAGTAATTCTGAAAAATAAAACCAAACGGGAGGGATCACCATCCCAAACTTTAGCCAAAGCTGTCATCATCAAGACAGTATGGTATTGGCACAAAAACAGACACATAGACCAATGGAACAGAATTGAGAACTCAGAAGTGGACCCAAAAGTATACAGCCAACTGATCTTTGACAAAGCAGGAAAGAATATCCAATGGAAAAAAGACAGCCTTTTTAACAGATGGTGTTGGGAGAACTGGACAGCAACATGCAGAAGAATGAAACTAGATCATTTTCTCACACCATGCACAAAAATAAACTCAAAATGGATAAAGGACCTGAACGTGAGACCGGAAACTATCAACACCCTAGAGGAGAAAATAGGAAACAACTTTCTTGACCTCCAGTGC
Source organism: Proteles cristata cristata (assembly GCA_017311185.1). Classification (NCBI taxonomy): domain Eukaryota; kingdom Metazoa; phylum Chordata; class Mammalia; order Carnivora; family Hyaenidae; genus Proteles; species Proteles cristata. The sequence continues at coordinate 77,308 of JAESUZ010000134.1, forward strand.
AGCAACTTCTTACTTGACACATCCCCAAAAGCAAGGGAATGAAGAGCAAAAATAAACTGTTGGGACCTCATCAAGATTAAAAGCTTCTGCACAGCCAAGGAAATAACCCAGAAAATTAATAGGCAACCAACGGAATGGGAAAAGATAGTTGCAAATGACAGTTGTGTCTCATTTTGAAAAGCTGACCCAAAGTCAGGCTATATTGTGAAAGCAAGGCATCGGGATTTAATAAGAGGCATTTCTATAGGCACAAAAGGAAAAACAAAAGTTAATATTTGGAACAAATGATAAACTGAGTGTCTGAGTCCTGAGAACTGCCAGTTGAGAATTCTAGATGTCAGCTTCAAAGCATCTTCAGATGGAATGAGATCAGGGAGTGGCAGTCTGACAGATATTTCTGATTTGCAGTTCAATTGTCTATGATGATGCCCTGGAGCCTACCAGTCCACTTTCTCAGTGGCTCCTACAGCAAAAGATTGCCTAACCATGAGCTACTCTGGTGACTTATCAAGTCCTCTAACTTTAGTTTGCAGGGCTTCAGGAAATGACAGTTTTATTTCTCAGTGAATCCAAGTCTCAAGAGGGGAAAAAAACAAGTGTGCAGATTTGTAGGCATATAAGGAAACTAGAAGAACTTACAATCCAGTCCAGTTTACAGATAAAGAACAAAACCTCAAAAACAATTAACATGAATAGAAATAACAGGATGAGAATCTGGTATCTGCATAAGTATTATAGTTTCTACTGAAGCATGATTTTTCTCTATACAGTTATCCCCAATTTTACTAAAAAAATTATAAATAAAACTTATTTTTTGCAAAATTAGTCTAGTTTCAATAAATTTGGCCTAAAAATAGATAGATAGATAGATAGATAGGCAGACAGACAGACAGACAGATTTGGCCTGATTATTTACAAAGGTATATCAAGAATAATGATTAATCATATAGGCTTTTAAAAATCTGCTTTACTAAAACATTTTTTTATGTTTATTTTAATTTTTGAGAGAGAGAAAGAGAGCATGAAGGTAAGGGAGGGGCAGAGAGAGTAGGGGGCAGAGAATCTAAAGCAGGCTCCACACTGACAGCAGTGAGCCCAATGTGGGGCTCAAACTCAAGAAATGGGAAATCACAACCCGAGTTGAAATTGGACACTCAACAAACTGAGCCACCCAGGAATGCCTGAAACTTTTCATTAAAAACTTCAGATAGGATTTTTAAAAGTCTAGAAAACCAAGCCAAGATCTTGCTATCCAACCAGTCTGAAATACTTATAGTTTGTAGTGACTTCCTCTTTTCTCAAAGTCTCCAAAATATCCTAAGGTTCCTATACCTGCCAGAAAGTGACATTCCTTATTCACCCCATAAGGCTTCTAGGAACCCCATAAGTAAGGTGCCTGGTTGTGTTTCCAAGGGGCTTTATTGGCTCCATTAAGTCAATCTTAGGCCCTTAAAGTTGTCTAGCATATCTGATTTTATGCACATTCTCAAATCTGACACTTCAGTCAAAGCTTTGATAATACAACCAATTTGAGTCCTATTACAAGAACAGATTTTTGTTGAACTTATGAAAATAAGTATATTGCCATGGAAATAAGAATAGTCATTGATATTTTCTGAATTCTGGGAGAACCACATACGGATAAAAAGATACATGTTTCATCTTTGTTCAAGGAGGTATAATTTACCAAATGGCTGTAAGTCATAGGTAGCTTAAGAGAAAAGAGAAAAAGATTAGGTTTAATCTGGAAGAATAAAATATTTTTTAAAAATCAGCAACATTTCAATATATAATTGTCAAATATCTTCTCCCATTCTGTTGGTTGTCTTTTAGTTTTGTAGATTATTTCCTTTGCTGTACAGAAGCTTTTTATCTCAATGACGTCTCAATAGTTCATTTTTGCTTTTATTTCCCTTGCCTTCAGAGACATGTTGAGTAAAATGTTGCTATGGCTGAGGTCAAAGAGGTTGTTACCTGTTTTCTAGAGTTTGGACTGCTTCCTGTCTCACATTTGGGTCTCATCCATTTTGAGTATATTTTTGTGTATGCTATTAAGAAAGTGATACGGTTTCATTCTTCTGCATGTTGCTGTCCAGTTCTCCTAGCGCTATTTGCTAAAGAGACTGTCTTTTTTTTTCCATTTGATACTCTCCTGGTTTGTCAAAGATTAGTTGGCCATACATTTGTGGGTCCACTTCTGGGTTCTCTGTTCTATTCCATTGGTCTATGTGTCTATTTTTGTGCCAGTACCATACTGTCTTGATTACAGCTTTGTAGTTCAGGCTAAAGTCCGGGATTGTGATACCTCCAGCTTTAGCTTTATTTTTCAACATTACTTTGGCTATTCAGAGTCTTTTGTGGTTCCATACAAATTTTAGGATTGTTTGTTCTAGCTCTGAGAAGAAATCTGGTGCTATTCTTCAAGTTGTAAATCAAGAGTTGTTACTTATTGGGGTGCCTGGGTGGCTCAGTCGGTTAAAGCATCTAACTTCAGCTCAGGTCATGATCTTGTGGTTTGTGAGTTGAGCTCTGTGCTGACAGCTCAGAGCCTGGAGCCTGCTTCTGATTCTGTGCTTCCCTCTCTCTCTGCCCCTCCCCCACCCTCACAAATAAATAATCATTAAAAAAAAGTTGTTACTTATTTTGTCTGCATTCTTCCAAGCTACCTTCAAAGAATTAGGTAGCCTTTTCCCATTCAACATTTAGAGATTGATTTGCCCACTTAACCACACGATTTTAAATTTGTCTTTTTATATCAGGGAGGAATTTTCCAAATCAGATAGAAACCAAAAGATTTCTATGGTCTGCCATGTAAGGGACATAAATTCTTTGGTGGGGGTCTAGGATGTATCAGCAAAGGCATTGCATAGGAAGGTCTGAAACTAGCAAATCCTGATACGGTGTCCAGGAAAATGAGCCTTATTGTCTATTCCAGTACTTCCGCTAAATGTACTTCCTGGCTTTTAGCATTTGCATGAATAATCTGTATATCCTGGGCTTAGAGATTAGGTTGGAGTGCTCTCTGTAAATCCTGTAGGAAAAGGCAGCTAAAACATGTAGATGGAGCTAGATTTTGAGAAAGGGAATTTATTCTTGACTGTGGAAATTAATTTTTGTTCTAACTTCTGTCCTTTCATATTATTAAGTCAGCCTCTAAGGTTAACCATTATAGGTCTCTGTATCCACTTTTGAAGTTGGTCTTCCCATAGGTTATCAGTAAGGTAATTGCTTAAGATAAGAATGATCTAGGGGCGCCTGGGTGGCTTAGTCGGTTAAGCGTCCGACTTTGGCTTAGGTCATGATCTCGCGGTTCGTGGGTTCAAGCCCCGCGTCCGACTCTGTGCTGACTGCCGGCTCAGAGCCTGGAGCCTATTTCAGTCTGTGACTCCCTCTCTCTCTGACCCTCCCCTGCTCACGCTGTCTCTCTCTCTCTCCTAGAAATAAATAAAAAAAATAAATAAAAATAAAAATAAATAAAATAAAAAAAGATAAGAATGATCTAATTTTTTTTTCTTTAAAATATAGCCTATTCAAAGGACCCATCATCTGACCATTGACAAGTAGGATCTTAATAATCTCAACAGTAACTCAAATCAATAAACCTTTTTATTACTTGACCATGGGCAACAAGGGGGCTCCAAAAGAGGGTGCCAAAGATGCATTCCTCACAAAGTCCTGAAATTTCACTCCCAGAGTTTGCCTTGTCACCAGCTAGACCTTAGTACTAGACCTTTACGGCTCACCTGCTTGTACTCACGGACCTTTGCCCCACATGTTTCCTAAAGCTATTCTTTCCAGTTTATCTCCTAACTCAGGCAGAGGGAAAGCAAAGCCACGCCCCAAGCAATAGCAACTGCCCTGATAAGACCTCCAGCTGTCCTGGACCACCCAGACCAGTTTGAGCATAACTCCTTGCCTCACGCCTACACAGATGTACCATGGAGTGACCTAGAATGACCTAGAATGACCTCATTATAATACCAAAATCTGTGCCCAAAGAGGAGCACAAACCTTATTTATATAACGTGGTGTATGAAGAGGTGTATTTCCTTAAGGGGCCTGCATGGCCTTATGCATGGCCTCTACATATGGTGGCAAGGCTCTCCTTTGTAAATGTTTATTCTAACCATAAATAAAAGGAACCTATCCACCCTTATCAGGGAATCACAACTTTGGAAGTTATTCCTTGTGATCTCTTTATTTGCTGCAAATAAAATTTTCTTTATACAACAACTCACCTGCCTTAGTTTCTGTGACTCACTAAGGAGAGAATTCACATTGGTTTAACTAAAGCGTAAGAAAGCAAAGCCCTCCATTGTCACTGTTGGTAAGAATGCTGTAATACAGACACTGTCTGATTTCCCACATGAACTTGAGACAGTCCAGTCACAGACTTGTTAATTTGTGGTACTAGGCAGGTGCCACTAATGAGGTTTTGGGGTGATGGCCAGGGAAGAATTCTTGAAGATGTCTTTGGTGTAAAAAGGTGATTTTATTAAAGCACAGACACAGGAGCTGTAGACAGAAAGAGCTGCACTGGGCTGTAGAGAGTGACTGGTTATATACTGTGGAGTTGGGGGAGGTAAAGTCAAGAGGAAATTTCTTCAAGGGATTTCCATATGCTAAGGAAGACTCACAAATTACTGGAGGTGTAGCTATTGTCAAGTTAAGATTGTTTTCCCCTGTAGCAAAGCCCTAATGCTGAGACAGTAAGGAGTTTCTGGACATTAGGCTATTGATAAGATTGTCCATTTTTTGTAATTAATTGTACTAAGATATTTGTAAACTGATGGAGATTTCATCAGATTAACTATTTGTCTTCTGTCTTTTCCTCTGTTCTTGGGCAGCCAGAAGTACCTGAGGAATATCACACATATCCCACCAGGGGGTGGGAGGTGTGCTAGCTTGTACTTTGCCCTCAGCTTGCCTTAAGGTCCCTTATCACTATTGGAATGGGACTTTTCCAGTACTAACAAGACACAAAGTTGGGATGACAAAAGCCCCTTATGTACTGAGACCTCTTAAGACAAACCCCCTTGAGGGTTAGCACAGCAGGACAAAGAGAATGCTGCTTGTGACTTTGCATCTCAGAATCCAGTCTATTCAACTGGTCACTAGATGCATACCATAATGTACACCTATGGATGTCAGTGGCCAGAGAGAATATTCTCATAGTTTACAAAGCCAACATTTCAAGGCATAGAACAAGATGAAAGAGACAAAAGAGAACAATGATCATCTCTGGAAAGAAAGGGATTAATATAGAACAAATTTTTACCAAGGTCACTATACACAGGGAACTAGTTCACACAAATATTTTCTCCTGCTACAGTCTAAATTTAGAAAAGGATAAAAAGGACTCTCACTTCCACTGGACTCTGCAGGCAGAAATCCAAGGTAAGAATTATTACTTTCTGCCTACATTTTGTCAGGGGCACCAGGATCTCTGAGCTACAGCAGCCCTGGAACAAGGTCCCATCTGAGTTGCCAAACCTGTAAGGGAGGAAACGTTTTCCTTGTCCCCTTCTAGGTTCTTTGGCTGGCCTAATAATTAGATTGATATTAGACAGATAAACAGAAGAAAAACAAAGGTTTATTTTTTTAAAGCTTATTTATTATTTATTTTGAGAGACAGAGTGGGGTGGGCTCTTGTACACAAGAGAGGCAGAGTGAAAGAAAGGCAGAGAATCCCAACCAGGCCCCATGCTGATAGCAAGGAGTCCAACATAGGGCTCGAAGCCATGAACTCTGAGATCTTGATTAGAACCAAAGTCGAGAGTTGGACATTCAACCCACTGAGCCATTCAGATGCTCCATACAAACAAAACTTTAATAACATATTAAAGTTCTAATGGGAAAGACCCAGGAGAACTGAGGAACTCTCTAAGATGGCCAAAACCATCACCTTAAATGCTGACTTTATATAAAGACAAAAGAAGCTGTTGGGTGTTGAGAGTTATGGGAAGCTAGCAGGAAAAGCACAGTATATAAGGATAATGATGTTATACAGATTTAAGTCTGTGCCTTCTTCCTTGGTAAGAGTTTCTAGATATTGAGTCAACTTTCTTTTCCAGTTAAAGTGAGGGAGACACCCTTCCAAAGAGAGATTTCCCTTATCAGTGTAAAGGTGTCTTACAAAACAGTAACCTCAAAAAAAAAAAAAAAAATATATATATATATATATAAATAAAAAATAAAGAGTAACTTTTACTCAGTCGTTCCAGCTACACCAGTGTCTCCTGTTTCTTAAAAATAACTAGTATAGGGGCAACTGGGTGTCTGACTCTTGATTTCTGCTCAGGTCATGATCTTACAGTCCTGAAATCCAGCCTGGAGCCAGGCTCTATGTGGGTCAGCTTAAGATTCTCTCTCTCTCCTTTTCCCTCTGCTTCTTCCCTATTCCTGCTCTCGCTTTCCCTCTCTCTCAATAAGTAAATAAATAAATAAATAACCAGTTTAAAGTAAGCAATATGCCATTGAGACATATTTTGAAGCGGCAAAATCTGCTCTCCTTTACTTTGAGGAAACAAACAAGATGTTGTTGATTGTTAAACAGGTCTTACTTAAGTTCAGTCCAAACCATTAGCATTAATGCAAAAAGAGTTTTGGAATCCTTGATATTAAAAGGAATTTTCAGAGGCACCTGGGTGGCTCCGTTGGTTGAGTGTCCGATACTTGGTTTCAGCTCAGGTTATGATCCCATGGTCTGTGGGTTTGAGCCCTACATGAGGCTCCATGCCACCAATGTGGAGCCTGCTTGGATTCTTTCCCTTTCTTTCTCTCTCTCTGCCCCTCACTCCAACTCCCCCCAAAACAAATAAATAAACTTAAAAAAAGGAACATTCTACTTTTTCAAAATGTGCACATATTTTTGCTAGACTGGAAAAAGATGAACTGACCTCATATATGTATTGGGAAAAAAATGAAGTCACTTAAAATTCCACTTGTACTCTCAGCAATACAATTTATTGTGGCATGATTCAACACTCCTGATTTATTGTAAGAGCCACAAATTCAGTGTATGTTTTCATCATGAAAGTATCTTCTTTAAGCCTTTATATTTTAAAATGTATTTTAATATTTTAGCTTTGATTTTGATGAAATTTCAACTCAATACTATGATGATCTGTTAATTACAAATTCTTTTAGAAGGCAGCTGCTTACTTCTCTGCAATTTATAGCCTTTTAAATCTACTCAGATCAGCTTTGAAACATATAATTATGCAGATTAAAAGTCATTTGTAATGGTCATACTTCTAAGATAATCTTGTATTTTAGATATGAATGTAGTAACAATCAAACTACATCACTAAGATTATTTGGGGTGAATTTCAAAAACTACATTGCTTATTCACTTTTTTACTTTAATATAGTCATCGTACAGATCACACAAAGAAATTTTTTCCTGGAGGCCAGCCTTAAAAGTCAACAACTGGTAGTATTAAAAAGTGATTGGGGGTTGGAGCGGGGGCCAAATATGTAGAGAGAATATTGGACTGAATAGAAGCTCAGCCAGAGAGAAAAATACCTCCTGTATATTACAAATAAACAGTGCATGATCTCATTTGTACCTCAAGACATGCTACTAAGATCTTTATTGAATAAACAATGAAGGACATTAACTGTAATGCTATGGAATTCACTATGGCTATTTTAATATTTGTGCCAATTTTATTTGTAATAAATATATACACGTATATAAAGAATTAGAACTCTTTTCTATAAGTATTGTCTTAATATAGGTGAAACCACTGCCATTTAAGATAGGGAGCTTCAAGCAATGTATAGTGATATTTGAAAAAGGAATTTTTTTTCTCCTATTGGCATCAAATACAGTCAAAAGCCTTTATCTATGATAAGCAGATTTTTAAATAAAAGAGTTATGAAAATGAAGGCATATGTAGGAAGCATTTTCTTTTAGATCCTTTTTCACTGTTTCAAATTGGCTTTTATTTCCCAGTCATTTCTATGATATTTACATTCAGGTAGCTGAATCAGCAAAGGGGTTATTAGAACAGACTAGTAATGGAAATTGTTTGCTCAGGGAGACTGGCAGTAAAAGCTTCCATACAGTGGTGCAATGCTAAATGATTTGCATGCTGGTGGGGTGGGGATTCTACATCCCTGTGTTCTTTTCCCCCCGACTTTAGGCCTCAGTTACTGCAGATGGAAATAGGCTCACTGAAACTTAAACTGAGATAGAGAATTACTGGTTTTCAAGTAAACTCTTTAAGTTGTATGGAACATGATTTTCTTTTCTTTATAAATACCCAAGAATAATCCCCTTCTTTCCCATAATATGTAAATTGTGTGGAATTTTTAATTTTGCTAATAATGTCAGAGTACACCTAGGACATATTGTAAATATCTTGGATTAAAAAATGTTTTTGTTTTAACATCAAGAATAAATACGTCAATTAAATGGAAAGCAGCCGGGGCGCCTGGGTGGCTTAGTCGGTTAAGCGTCCGACTTTCACTTAGGTAGTGACCTCGCGGTTCTTGGGTTCGAGTCCCGCGTCGGGCTCTGTGCTGACTGCCAGCTCAGAGCCTGGAGCCTGTTTCAGTCTTTGACTCCCTCTCTCTCTGACCCTTTCCTGCTCACGCTGTCTCTCTCTCTCCTAGAAATAAAGAAAACATAAAAATAAGTAAATAAATAAATAAATAAATAAATGGAAAGTAGTCAATGATCCAGAAAAGTAAAAAAACCAAATGGAAGCATAAAATAAATTGAGCATTATTTTTCCTCTAAGTCACTTGACTCCAAGCACTTTGGCCTAGTTTCTGTCCCTCCTGCATAGGAATATTGTAAACTCACTTCCACCTTAGTGTCTTTGAGCTGGCTGTAGATGGCTCCTCTTTGTTATTCAGATCTTAATTCAATTTACTTTCAAAGAGAGTCCTCTTCTGACACACCCAAACCAAAGAAGTCAGCCAGTTAGACGAACAGTATCATTTTGATTTCTTTTCCTCAGAGCAGTTACGTTTCTTGAAATTATCTTATGCATTTGTTTACCCATTTGTTATCTTTCTGCTTTCCTGCCCAGTAGCATTCTTCTACATACTAGAAAATAAACTCCAGGAAAGTACCTCACCCTCCTTTTCCACTGTTTTATATCTGTCCTGGTCTTAGAATAGTGATTGACAAATCCTGAGTGTTTAATATCTGTTGACCACTTGGAAACGTGTTATTTTTTTAGCAGATGTTATGTTTAGAAAATAAAGCTAGCTATATTCTGGCCAATTCTGAAAAAAAAAAAGTAATTCATGTTTTCAGCCCGTATTTCTATGACAGAGGGCAATTTGGAATTATTTTACATTTATTTAGTTGCACAATAAGTTGGAAGAATTTACATTTTCACCAACTTAGCAAGTTGGCTTTGGTGCAAATTAATAACAATAGATACCATATACTGAATACTTGCATAGGTGCTGTGCTGAGCATTTCCGTGCTCTCTTTTGTAATTCCCTTAAACAGCCAAGGACAATAAATACTATTACTACTGTCATTTCATATATGTGGGGATTAAGAACTAACAGAGTTAAGTACCCAGAGTTGCAAAATGTGGAGCAAGGATTGATGTCAGTTCCCTGCAACCTGCAAAGCCAGTGTCAGTGATCTTAATTACAACATTTTATGGCCTCTTATTGGATAAATTGTTATGTTTAAGTATATTTTTCTTATTTGCACAGTAGGACCATATTTTTCTTTTTTTATTATGTACACCTTCTATTTAAGCAATGGTCAGCTGTGGTGTCTGGGTGGCTCAGTTGGTTAAGTGTCTGACTTGGGCTTAGCTGTTGAGTTTGAGCCCTGTGTCAGACTCTGTGCTGACAGCCTGGAGCCTGCTTGGAATTCTGTGCCTGTCTGTCTGTCTCTCTCTCTGTACTTTCTCCTACATGTGCTTTGTCTCTGTCTCAAAAATAAATAAACGTTTAGTAATAGCTGCATGATTTTTCCCTTTGTTTTTGTTATTGTTTTGTTTTTTGAAGTAGAGATGTACACTTCTAATTATACTTTTTCTCTTTTAACCAAGGCTAAGGTAGACTATGAATATAGAAGAATGTGAAGGAAAAGGATTCAAATTGTGACCCTCTTTCTATGATGGCATTAGCACAGTGCCTAACCAGCAAGTATTCCATGAAAAACTCTGCAGATGTATAACACCAATCTATGGGACATTGTTCTAAGGATTCAGAGGCAGGCTTCCAGATGCTGGAAATAATGTATTCAACTGGCAGCTTAATTCTTGAAAATGCAGTTCCATGCTTAACTCAAGGAATTAGAGTATAACCCATCTTGTGCTTGGTTTTATTTAAAACTGTATTCATTTGATTAAGACATTTGAAAGAATAAGACAGGAGCTGCTATATGAGTAAGGCCTCTGTAGATGGTAGCCATTGTGATTATGGTAAAGAAGAAAAAGAAATAGTAGTGGGAGGGATCTCAGCAAGTAGAAGAAAAGAAAGAGGATTAAGAAGAAGAAGAAAAGAAGGAGAGGAAACTATTAAAGGCATAGAAAACAAAGGAGAAATATTTTATTTACCTTTAAAAACATTTGCTATTTTTTAAGGCAAGGTATCCTTTCTTATCTAAAAAGTATTATATAATTTGTATACTGCTATATCTTCTGCAAAAAAATTTAAAATCCTGCAGTTACATTAAAGAACAAAAACTTTAGGTAAGCTCTGTTTCTCAAAAATGTGAGGCTACTCATACTACTCTATGCATTTTACAGAGTGTTGAGTGGAAGAATGTTTAGAAACATAAATTCATGCAGATTGTTGAGGCATAACTTGTTATTGCCCCGAAGGTGTAAAACTACTCTCTTTTTAAGTTTATTTATGTTAATGAACACATATTTAATATATGTGTTTCAGCACTTATGTTTCCCTTACAAATTTTTTTCCAGTATTTAATCAGTGAGGCTCTAGGCATACTTTTTCTAGAACACTGAACATTAACACAATGAATGACAGATGTGCCTTCATTAGAAGAAAAATACCAAATTGAATGGATAACATAAAAATCACAGTCTCATGCTCTGACTTGCAAAAGTAGGTGAGTCATGTCATTGCAAGTAATACAGTATTAATCTAGACATTATAATTACAAGGAAAACGTGAATTTTTATAGTAAATCTAATCCTACAGCTGTATGGTCTGATTTTATCAAGATTTGGTATTCCTAAAAGATCTAAGTTAATGTATAATCCTTAAAATTTTATATATGAATCACTTGCAGGCAATTTTCATTGTCTACAGGAATGCTTATATGTGTTTATAGCTATAAGATATAGACCTTTAGATATTTTATAACTTTACATCTAAATTTCAAGAAGTCCAATAATCTATCTCTCATTAGCTGGATCTTTAGGAAAAGAAAATTTCTGAGTGTATACTTGCTCTAAGCAGTGTCACCCTGTAACACCCTGACCTATATTTTGAGGCTGTCATTTATGCAGGATATGGATAAAAATAGAACTGTCTCCAAAAATTTATGACATATAAAAATATTGAGTGAAATACGCACATTAGCATTACCATTTGAGTTTAGGAAGAGGAAGACTCTGATTCATTTAATATTGTGAGTGTTCTTCCAGTCTCTTTTTTAAAGTATATCTTACAGTCTATTTCTAATTGTGTCTCCCCTAAGTAGTAGTCATAGGGTACGCACCAAACAACTTAAACAACCGTTCTGACATACAATACTTCCTCAAAACAGTACATTATCTTTTTCATTGAGGCACATTAGTTGAACAAAGGATTTCAAAACAAAGAAAATAATGTTTTGATGTCAACTAAATAAAAACATTAAATACATAAGAAATTGACTAGAAAATTAGGTGACTTTTCATCTATTGATTCTCAAGATAAAAAGGAAAATTACAGAACTATAAATTTTCATTTTTATGGTTCTCAGGAATATATGTCCACTGTGTTATTTTTCTTGAACAGAAATTCTTAAATATATAGGTGGCATAAATATTTTCTTTGTCCATGTGAGTATGTTCATATGAATCTAGAAAAACATTTAAGACTTCTGAATTAGCAATCTCATTTTAAATGAGTTATAAAAAATAAAAATGTGTAGATTAAAAATAGTTTTATATATAGAATTATTGAATCATTACATTGAAATTAACATAACACTATGTTAATTATAATTGAATAAAATTAGTTTCATAAATTTAATGTTTAATAATAATACTTCCAAACAAAATTATTTGAATACTAAAAAATCAACAAATATTTGTTAAACTCAGAGAATGGAATAATTATTTTGCTGCCACATATCTAACAAAGTTTATATAGTCAAGCAAAAGGTATATTTTAGAACTCAGATACCATATATAATATCTGATAGGAATTCTTCCCCAACAACCTACCCCTTAAGCCTGGGTTTTATATACCTATATTACTCTATATTACATAATTTTTAAAATCCTGTTTTGCATCTATTGGAACTCTCAACAGACAGTTTAGTAATTAGCTGTTTATTTATTCATGTTTCCTCTTAGATTATCAACTGTGTGGACTATATCTTTTACTTCTCTGTCTTCATTGCTTCCTTAGCACTCTGCCTAGCATATTGCCAACGTTTAAAGTTTGTGAATATTTATTATTCACCTTTGTATCTAGCTCCTGGCACATAGTAGACACTCAATAAATATTTTTGGACTGGGTGAACAAATGAATGAATGCCATCTGCTTTTAGAATCACTGTGAAGACACATTTCTCAATTACCACATGCCTCATAAATAGTGAAATTAGAAAAAAATTTCCATAAAAAGTCTTTAAAGTTTATAGAAAATGGCAGGAATCTGCTTTTGTTTTTAAGAAAAGTCAGTGAAAATAGTGCTGAAACCCTCTTATTCCCTTGTTGCACTTCTTGTATGTGCTTCATCACTGAATATATGGTCTTGTGCTTTTATTCACTGATTCATTATTTATTTAACAAATACTGTTTGAGGATCAGTATGTACAAGGCACTCCTTTAGGCATGTGGGTAGGTACAGAAATATCCTTATTGTTGTTATCTTTTATATTAGTGGGGAAACAGACAATAAATAAGAATAAATGTATAATATATATACTGTTTTAGATAGAGATAAATGCTAAAGAAAAATAATACAGGTAAGGGGAATGAGAAGTGGATGTGAGCATGTGTGTGGTGGTGGAATTACTATTTTAGATACAAAGCCAGAGATGGCTTCACTGATGTGACATTTGAGCAAAGTCTAAAAGAAAGAAGGGATTCCTGCATGTAACCAGGAATTCCTTCACAAAGGGAAATGCGACAACAAATAGTGGCGGTATGCAAGGAGAATTATGAAACTCAGGGCCTGTAGACCTTTCTAACAACTTTTCTTCTCAGTGTGATAAAATGTCATTGCAGAATTTTGAGCAGAACAGGGCATGATCTGACTTAGATCATAATAACACTGTGTTCTGTGCTGATAATATACCGTGAGTAACAAAGGTAGATGTAGAGATTAGTTAGAATGTTATCACAATAACCCAGGTGAAAGATGATGGTGGCTTAAACTAAGTCAAAGTAGTTGAAGTTTGGAAAAGTGGTTCAATACTTTATATAATGTGAAGATAATGTCAGCAGGATTTGCTGACATATTAGATGTGCATTAGAAAAGAAAAAGAGAAACTAAGAATGTCCCAAAGGTATTTAACACAATCAGGAGAATAGAGTGGATGTTGAGATAGGAAAGGCCACATACAGAACAGGTGTTGGGAGGAACCCAGAAGGCTTTGTGTATGTTAAGCTTGAGATGCTTCTCTATAGAAGCACAAACACAGTATGGGCAGATAGACATGAATTCAAGGGTGAAGATAGATATTTGGGTGTCATCAGCATTCAGAAGGCAGCACAACCTCAAGCTCACCAAAACAGTGTGTGTAGATAGAAAACGAGAGTTTAAGTCTTGAGTCTTGGAACATTCTACCTATAGAGGTCATGGAGGTGAGTTGAATCCAGCCAAGCAGACTGAGAATGTATAGGGAGAGTTTGGGATAAAAACAGCGGACTGTGGTGCCCCAGAAGCCAAATGGAGGAAATGTCTAAAATTATGTTAATTTGTGATTTAGCCATTTTTGACTCTTTTCTTTTCCTCACCGCCCACATCTAATTCTCAATATTCTTTTTGTTTTCTGTAAAATACATCCATGTAAGTACATGTTTCATCAGAGAAGCAGAACTGATATGAGTGATATGGACTAAGGTATTGATTATAGGGATTGGATCTTATACAATTGTGTGAACTGAGAAGTCTATGGCCACTGCATTTAATGGTGGGTTTAAAGTCACTGAGATCAACAGAACTGACAGTTAGGAAGTAAACTGGGACAAAGTAGAATCCTAGGGATAAATTGGACTTCCAGAAGATAATCTCTACCTACATTTGTCTTTCATCACCTCCAACCTCAACCTTACATGTAATATGCAGATGGTGACATGCAGAAGGACTCTTCACAATGCAGTTTTCTACACCTTGTATGTGTACACTCTGAGAGGTTAAAAGAGGAATCCTGGCGGGAACTGAGGGAGCTGAAGGTACAGCTGCTGCCCCAAACCAATGAGGTAAGCTAGCAGATCAATAACAAGGAGCTTGCACTGAAATTGCATCTGGTTCCCTTCACTAACCTTCAGTGCGCATAAAGTTGCTGCTTCATTTCTTCACCCAGATCTTATGAAGACTTTTTCTGACAACTGCAATGCAGGAAAGGGAATTCTGGGAAACACAGTTCCAGTTTAGCTAGATCAACATGGTACAAAGTCACTCGATTCCAGAATCCATCAAAATAAAAATGAAGGCTGAGAGTTAACTTTTGTAATCATTTGTTATAATTAGTGGACATTACGGCCATTAATTTTTGTAATTAATGTAATTAATCTATTAATGGATTATTATTTCCTTGAAGACCTTTTCTATTATACTTTATATTATATTCTAATCACTTGTTTTCATGACTGTCTCTATGGTGAGAATTCCCCCCTCCCCATTTTGGTTGCCAATATTTGGCTTGTTTAACAACTTCACTATAATTTTGTTGAATGATTAAGATCCCTTCAAATTCTACTTTTTTATGATTCTAAGTAAACATGGTTTATAGATAATAACAATACAAGATTGGTGAGAAATTAACACAGTTAATATAGATCTTGAAATAATTCTTATGTATCATGCTAGTGAATATGTTCTTCCAGTATGCTTAGTCTGACGTGCAGTCTGTCACTTTTACTTAGTTTTCTAGGAAAATAGTAATAAATATATAACTGTTTACTTTTGTTGTCTATGTTGCATGACTAAATGAATGATTATGCTTAATTTATCTAGGAATTCTCTCCACAAGAACTACTGATAGAGTTATTTCAAGATTAGTTTTCTTGTTTTCCTCACCTCTTTTACTTTTATCATTTCAGATTTTTTATTCAGTATTTACTTCCTATGATTCAGCCTTATACTGATACACCAAAATCTTATGCTATTTTTCAGAACTGCAGCATTCTATTGGTTGGAACTTTCACTCATAAACATGGTCACAATATATGAAGGAGAAGAAAACTAATAATTATTTATTAATGAGTCAAAAATGGAAACACCATAATACAAAGAATCATATCTCACTTCCAGCATCACTTAAACTTCTTGGAAACAGTTGAGTTTATTCTGAGGTTTTACATTTCCTAAGTCTTAACCTGTGCTATGGTCTGAAATTTTGTGCCCCCTACCCCCATTCATACATTGAAATGCTTTAGTCCAATGTGATGGTGTTAGAAGGTAGGGCTTTTGGAGGTGCTTAGGTCATGAGGGCCCAGTCCCAATGAATGAGATTATGGTTCTTACAAAAAGAGACTCTCCACAGAGATCCTTTGCCTTTTCTACCATGTGAGGACACAGCGAGAAGGCACTGGCCATGAACCAAGAATAGGGCTCTCACCAGAACAAAACCATGCTGGCACCCTAACCTCAGACTTCTGAGCCCCCAGAACTATGAGAAATAAATTTGTCTTTTATAACCATTTGCCAGTGATTAGAGCACTGTTATAACAGCCTCAATGGACTCAGACAACCTGCTCTGTTCTTGCATCAGACCTCACCATACCGCTTCCTATAACAGAATATTGCTCATCTAAATCGCTCCAATAATTCTGCAACTATCACTTTTAAAGTCAGTTTAGAAGGAAGATAACTTACAAAATATGTTCAAAGAAAAAGACATCTAATAGTTTGGAAGAAAATAAAGATTTTTAAAGGAATAGTGAACAAGAAGCTTTCTCTATTACATATCATCTTTAAGAACTGATAAAGAAAGTAAATCTTCATATGCACCACCCTTTGTCTCACCTGAGCACACATTATTTTGCTTCAGCTGGTCACTAGGGATCTAATGAGGAGTAAATCACTCAGGAGCCCACCATTGGCTTATAGTCTAGTGGGAGAGTTTTCTCTGGTTGGGGAAGAAGACAATGTTAAAGATTTGAAGCATGAGGGGGGCGCCTGGGTGGCTTAGTAGGTTAAGCATCCGACTTTCGCTTGGGTCATGATCTCGCGGTTCATGGGTTCAAGCCCCGCGTCGGGCTCTGTGCTGAATGCCAGCTCAGAGCCTGGAGCCAATTTCGGAGTCTGCATCTCCCTCTCTCTCTGACCCTCCCCTGCTCACGCTCTCTCTCTCTCCTAGAAATAAATAAAAAATATTAAAAAAAAAAGATTTGAAGCATGAGAAAGATTCAAAGCTGCTTTTACTGGCTTGTAGAAGGAAGCAGCCATATGTCGAGGAAACAGAGACCTTTGTACTACAACTGCAAGAACTGAATTTTGTCAACAACCAGAAAGAGCTTGGAAGCTGATTTACACCCCAGAGCCTCCAGTGAGAATTCAGCCTGGCTAACACTTTGATTTCAGTCTTGTGATTTTGAGCAGAGAACTAGCCACATTTTGCAAGAATTCTGACTCATAGAACTGTGATCTAATATTGAATATTATTTTAAGCTACTATGTTTGTGATAAATTTGTTATGCAGCAGCGAAAAATGACTACAGCTTGTTTTCACTCCAAATGGATGGCTGGAGTGGTTAGATTTGGAGCTAGAGGGTCTACTTCCAAGATGGCTCACTTACCTGGCTCACAAATTGGCACTGGGTGCATGTGGAGTCTGTCAGATAACACTGAGGGCTGAAGCAATCAGTTCTTTCCCACAGGTCTCTAGGACCCTTACATAGTCTCCATAGCAAATGATTATGATCCAAAAGCAATTGTCCCAGGAGAACAGGGAGAACGTGAATGACAATTTCTGAATTAAACTAGGAAATTAAATAGCATTATTTTCATTATATTCTATTGATGGAGGCAGTCAAAAAGTTCTTCTCAGGTTCAGGGGAAGGGACATAATCCTTACTTACTACTCAGTCAGAATGGTTTCAATGTATCCTTGTAAGAGGTACATATGGGATAGGATATTTTGTGGCAGCCATATTTGAAACCTACAATTACATGGTGATTTAATGATTCACTATCCTAGTATCCATCTCAGTGGGGTTAAAATGTTGACAGTTGGAGAGAAAGTTGGAAGTGAAGACAGTGAAAAATAAAGCATTGTTATATTATATCCCAGTAGTTGGGTTGAATGGGTTTGGATATATAGTATACATGCATGTAGTAAGTCCCATAATGACAAGGGTGAAGAATACCTGCTATCTTTTTTTAAAAAAATGTTTATTTATTTTGAGAGTGGGGGGCTGTAGGTATGAGCAGGGGAGGGGCAGAGAAAGAGAGGATCCCAAGCAGTCTCTCGACTATCAGCCCAGAGCCAAACACCCAGGGCTTGAACTCACCAACAAACAACCAGGGCTTGAGATTATGATATGAGCCAAAATACATAGTCAGGAGCATAACTGACTGAGCCACATAGGCATCCCAGAATACTTGTTTCTTTAACATTAACTTAAGTTTCTATAAAACATCCAGGATGTTGAAGATGGAGAGTGAAAATAAAAATTAAGATATATTTGAATGTTAATATGCTATTTTAACTTTACTTAATATACTTTTAACTTGAGATATGTCTCTACTGATTTCTTAAACACTTATTTAATATTTAGCAATTAATACAGAGCATTAACAATAGTTACACTCCATACATTGCATATTTTGATTTCTATGGTATGTAAAGGCTTAGAAATCAGAGAAACTGTTATTCACCCAGGTATAAAATGTAGACAGCTTTTCCATTACAGAGTTTAGTATCTCATTTAGGTTTATTTTTTCCAGAAAATGAATAAAATTCAATATTGTTTTTATTTACATAGTATAATTGTAATATTATAAAGCAATAAAATTAGTCCTCAGCAGATCTAGACTGCATAAAAATATACAAATTATTTCTTTTCACCTTCTACATTTGGATGATTAAAAATAATTGAATCTCATTACTGAGTGAACCAGGCATAAGGGAAAAACACTTTAATTCATGAGAGCATGTGCATTCATTATTGAAGTAAGAAATTTGGTCAAACATTGTATAGATTTGGCAAAATAAAAATGATTTTTATTTCACATAATTTCATATGTCTAGAATTTCACAATGTAAGAGAAGCTTTATACAAATGACAAAAACTAGGAAATGCATTTTTCACATTTTAATTACAATTCACATGTCTGTATCTCCTGCTGTGATGTTTTGTTAAAAAGAGATCTCATTTGTGAAACTGCCAGTATAGAAACTGACAGATGGTAAGACCAGTTTCCAACCTGCTTAAGTACTGGTTTAATATGGTTTAGATTATTTTATTTGCATTGTCTATTTGTACTATATACCTAACTGGTATGAAAGTGCTTTTACAGTTTTGTTATAGTTCTTCTATTACTATTGAATCTAGTTATAAGATTTATATGTAAATGCATTGTTATAGTTTACAGATTTTATCAATAAACTATTTTTAGAGATCATTTAATTATGTTTCTTAAAAAAGGTGTCAGTTATATTTTTTTTAATGAAATGCCTACAAATAGATGCTTGGGTATACTCATAATAGAAGAACTCAAAAGTTCAAGAAAAAAATCACTTTGATAGATATAACCCATAGACATCAACAAATAAACCAATTATTGGGTTAAATATTTTTTATATTGTAATCAGGAAAAAAAATCTCTCTTTAGGTGAGAAATCCTAAAGTCATTCTCCAAAAGATCTTATTAATCATATTTGGATATATAAAAAGAAGAACTATATAAAAGGAGAAATTTCTACTGGTGAATTAGCTTATAAAAATTCCTTTGATTTTTATGTTGTTAAACACTATTTTTATTTATTTAAAAAAATTTTATGTCTTTAGTTTATTTTGAGAGGCAGAGAGTGAGCAGGGGCAGGGCAGAGAGAGAGAGGGAGACACAGATTCTGAAGCAGGCTCCAGGCTCCCAGCTGTCAGCAGAGAGCCCAATGTGGGGCTTGAACCCACCAACTGTGAGATCATGACCTGAGCCAAAGTTGTACGCTTAACTGACCGACCCACCCAAGCACCATGATAAACACTACTTTTAATACAGTTTACTTCCTTTAAAAAACAGGCATGAATTCAGAGAACATTAATGTTGATGTCAGTTTTTGCCTCCTGCTACAATTTCAACTTTTTTCAGCTTTCTAAACTTGACAGTTTCCCCTGGAAATTCAGGATTACCTCAATTGTTGGTAAGTGGTGCCTCTCCACAATCTCTGCTTACCATTCTCTCAGCTCATTAAAATGAGCTTAGAATTGGTTCACTTTGTAAACCTGAGGCATGGTAGCCCAGTGACAAGGACAGTGGCATACAAGCACCTTAATAGTCTTGTATTTGCCTGTGGGATGGAGCCTTGGTGTCTATGTAGTTCCCAGATCAAAGACAGCTCATGCAGTGAGTATTATGACCCAGTCATCTGGACTTGATTCTGCCAAGGATTCCTCCCTGAAATCCTGATCAGTTGACCTGGCTGGCCTTTTAGTTTCCTTCACAGGGTAAGAACATGAACAGACCCGGCTTTTCTGCAGTATTTCTGCTGTGAAAAGACATTTACTAGTCCCCATTACCAGAGTTCTGGAAGATAATTCTGTCTAAATTCTTGTCTACTATGCTCTGTTTACCTGGAGGTTGCCCCAATTAATATCATATTAAAATGGAGCTTTTTCCTGTGCTCTGTCGACCCTGAACTACACTTGGGCCAATCCCCCTCTTTACTATCTTGTACTTCCTCATCAGTTCTTGATCTTGAACCACGTGCAAGTTTTAGTCTTGATCTCCGTTAAGGCTACTTGCTCTAAGATACTCATAATGTCACATTCATGTTATAACAGTATCACAAAAGGATAATTTACCATGGTGCCTGATATGGCTCAGGTCATGATCTCACACTTTGTGAGATCTAGCCGGGTGTGGGGCTCTATGCTGACAGTGAGAAGTTTGCTTGGGCCTGTTTAGGATTCTCTTTCCCTCTCTCTCTGCCCCTGCTCCACTAAAGAGACCACGTTCTCTCTCTCTCAAAAATAAATAAACATTTTTTAAAAAGTATACTTTAAGAACACGTTTTAATGTTTATTTTTGAGAGAGAGAGAGAGAGAGCGAGAGAGCAGGGGAGGGGTAGAGAGAGGGGAACGGAGGATCCAAAGTGGGCTCTGCATCGACAGTAGTAAGCTAGATGTGGGCTTGAACTCATGAACTCACAGACCTGCAAAATCATGACGTAAGCCAAAGTCAGATGTTCAACCTACTGAGACACCCAGATGCCCCAGAAATTCAGAATATTAATAACAAATGTACAATTATTTTTTTCATTATTTTATACTGTTATTATACTATTTATTTTATACTATTAGGCTAAAGCAAAGAGGAGACCATCTAGCTTTCTTCATAAAGATTGGATAATGATGATAGGGTATGAAGTAAATCAAAGGAAGATAAATAGCTAGGATAAAAAAAGAAATGCAAGTTTTAAAGTTATTTTCTGATACTTCATCTATATTGTTTGCAAATATTTTAAAGTGAATCCACTTTCTAAAACATCTTCTACATTTCATTATCGTAACTGCATCGTAAAGAAAAATTACCTCTTTACCTTCCCTAGGCACTAATTTCACTTTTTAGGTACCACTACTGAAGAGTTTCTAATTTGGCTCATCATTTCATTCAGTGGGAATTCAGTGCACATAAGGGGCACATATGTAATTGGCAACCTAATTTTTCTGCTTTCATCAAATGGTACAATGCCAAATCTTCATTGAACTTGCCAGTTAAACACACTTGGGAACCAAACAGGAGCAAGCATAAGAGATGAAAATGAACAAATTGGAAAGAGTCATTAACTTTCTGTTTTCTTATCACAACAAAAATTGTATCATTGAGAGTGTAGGAAAGTGGGAAATTCTACTTGAAACATTAAATAATCTTAAAAGAGAATAATTCATTGACTTCTGAAATGTTGTTCATTAGAATTTATAAACGCAGTTTCTAGTACAGATTTTTTTTTCAGTAACAAATACAAAATAGTTAAAATGAGTCAACTTTTCACAAGTGTTTTAGGTTAAACATTTTCATACGTCTTTCTGGTAGAGTGTATATGAATTCTAGACTTTATGTTGGAAGCAAAATTGTTAGAAAATTAAGCGAGAAATGTTGGCTTATTTAATACCTTAATGAATAAAAGCAATTGACAGATTGTCATGGTTCTCACTAATTATGAATGCAATTGAGAGTGTGAAAATTATAATCAGTTGTGGTTACCAAAAATTGCCCTTGAAATATCTAGTCTTATGCATAATTTTGAAGTATGCAATACAGAGGTCATTATTAAATTATCATTATTGATGACAATTAAATAGAGTATTAGGATGAAAAAAAAAACACCACAAAAAAACTTCCCCAATATGGTTAAGCATTGTTCTTAGGGATAGAAGGTTTTTTTTTTTTTTTTTTAAAGGTTTATTTGTAGCTTGTAAAAAGAAACACATATTTACTGGCTAAATGCTAATGATCAGATCAGGAATATCTCTTCTGCAGAATTTTCTTTTGCAGTGATAGCAGGATTCCTTTTTTAAGGACTTTGGAGAAAAGTTTCCTAACATTTTCCATTCATAAGTCCAAGTATTTAAGACTTTTGAAATCCTTGTCTGACTCTAAACAATAAATGTTTTGTAATCCTTTCTTGCACTGGAAAAAGTAGGAGGGAGGTAGAAGGAAAATACCACAGGGTTTTTAGATCAGCTTATTTCGTAATTATCAAAAGCTAAGAAACTATTAAGACATCTAATGAAACCAGGTGTTCTGAATGGGTGGTGGTGTGGACAGCAGAATAGGGCCAATCGGTTGAGCTCCAGCTGCATCAACTAATGTATAAGCGACCTGACGTTAACTACCTACCCTCCCAAACCTGACTTTCCTGGTCTGTAAAACTGAAAAAATTATAATTTCACAGGGCACACACACATTAAATCCCAATATCCTTTGTTAATACATCAATTTCCCATATTAAATCAAAGGAGCTAAAATGTCCTGTATTTATGTTATTAATGTATTTGTCCACTGGCCCCAACCTTGCTGCCTTTTCTTGATTATATGCTTAAGCCACTTTTAATGGACTTTAACAGACTCTAAACTCTTTTTAGGAGACATGGAAAAACTTTAGGGAATGAAGATCAGAGTGAAAAAGGTAAAATGGAGAATAAAGGGGCACCTGGGTAGCTCAATTGGTTAAGTGGCTGACTTTGGCTTAGATCATGGTCTTAAGGCTTTCGTGTTTGAGCTCTGCCTTGGACTCTGTACAGACAGCTCAGAGCCTGGACCCTGCTTCGGATTCCCTCTCTGCCTGTCCCTCCTCTTTCTTAAAAATAAATAAATATTAACAAAATTTTGAAAAAAATAAAATGGAGAATGTATAATGGGCAAGTATTTGATAAAAACCTGAGGACATAGCAATGGCCATGAGCTACTGATAGAGACTGAGTTGTCAACCTTTTTACCACTCCCTAGCCTCTGAAATGTTCTTAACTTCCTTTTGTCACATTTATTAAAATAAGAATTTTCCATAGTTGTCACTCCAAATCAAGGCAGTCTCCATGCCAAAATATCAACCATTAATATTCAAAAAGCACACCTTGCTTTTACAACCCGATATATTCACATTTCAACAGTTGTGGTCAGTAGTCCATGAGATCACGAAGTGTTCAGCAGTCTCGTTATGGAGGTGTTGTCAGGTGTCCAAACTTCACACTACAGGTCTATCATCTATCTAGAAATGGTCCTACATGCCAAACGGAATGGGTTAAAAAATGGGGACACCTGGGTGGCTCAGTTGGTTAAGACTCCTACTTTGGCTCAGGTCATGATCTCACGGTTTGGAGCCCTGCATTGGGCTCTGTGCTGACAGCTCAGAGCCTGGAGCCTGTCTTCGGATTCTGTGTCTCCCTCTCCCTCTGATCCTCCCCTGCTCATGCTCTCTCTCTCTCAAAAAAAAAAAAAAATTAAAAAATTTATATAAAAAATGTTTCCTACACACACACATGCCCGCGCACACACACGCACAGTTAAATACACTTCATCTGCTGTATTGCTTGCTAGACATAAATATACAGGAGTGGTGATAAAGAAGGGGATGAATGGGAAAGAGTTCAGGACCCAGTGCAAACCCGAAAGGAAATGAGGCAATACAATGGGAGAAAGAATCAGGAGAAATAAATCAGGTAAGCAACAGCACCATACATCTGAAGTCTTCCCCATCTCTAAATCTCCAGAAATTTTTTACAAGAGGCCGGTCTGTCAAATGAAACCAAAATGGTAGCTGGCTCTGTTTGTAATTCCCGTGTGGTCCAGGACCTTAGGTGTAGGAACACAAATACCACTCCGGGTCACAGCCCTAATGCTTCATGACCCTACAGAAGAACTGAGTGCTGTCAATGATTCCTGGGAACTGTGACTTGCTTAGAGGAGAGAAGTCCGGCTTCTTTCCTTGCTGCCATGGAGTGAAGAGACATGTCAGGATGTGAATAGGTTTCGTGAGAGGGACTAAGGGGAGAAAGAACCTCACAATTTTCCTCTGAGAGGTGGAAGAGAAAGGAGGTAACGTTGGTGGCTTAGAGAGCAAAGACAGTGCATTTTCAGCATCTGAGGTCCCTTCGCACTGGTTCAGACTCCCCCTTCTCCTGATTTGAACCGCCAAAAGCACCTGGACCCGACACACGCACAACGATGGGCTAAGGGGGAAGCCAAGTCAGCGCGGTCGGAAACGGCTTCCCTTAAAATGAAAACTCAGCAGCGGGCCAGCCGTGGGTGCGCGCGCGCTAATGCATGAGTATGCGTGCGTGGTAACCAGCAGACGCAGTTGGCTGGGCGCCGCCCTCGAAGCCCCCCCTCCCTGCTCAGCCCCCCCGCCAACCCCTTCCTATAAAGGCCGCGCTCGCCGCCGCCCTCCCCGCAGTCGGGGAGCGCGGCCTGCGGTGGAGGTGGCTCCGGCGCTCCCCACACAGTCACACTCCGCGCACTCACACACTTGGAAGCGCCTCCCCACGTCCCTCCCCTGCCCTCCTCTGGCTCTGCTCTGCTCTCTCTCACCACAAATAGTCGCCGACCGACTGCCAATCCGTCTCTCTCTCTCTCTCTCTCAACAACATGACTGACTGGGAAGCGGTGGCTCAGACACAGCAGCTCTGCTGGCGCAGGCAGGAGAAGGAGGATTATTAAAAAAACGCAGCTCGACTCTGCAACCGGGAGTGGAGAGAAGGAGCCTAACAGCCGAGAAGGGGGGGAGGACAGAGGAGGGGGACCAGGAAAGACACCCCCGTGCCCCGAAGACACAAATTCCAGAGTGCCCAGGAGGAGCCTTAACAAGCGGCGCGGAGCCCTTCAAGGTAGTAACGCCCCCGGCGCCCCCGCGCCCGGAGGGTCGCGCGTGGCGTCGCAGCTGCGCCGGGGCCAGCCCCCGGCGGGCGCGGGGTAGGTGGCGGGCAGGTGACCGCGCGCGCCCGGGCCGCCCTGGAGCAGCCCCCGCCCAGGCCCGCGGCTCCGGCGGCAGGCCCGGCGTGCGCGGCGCGGAGACCCGGCCTTGCAGGCAGGGTGGGCGGGGGGCGGACCGGCTCGGGCGCTCAGCGGCCGGCCCGCGACTCCTCGCGCGCGTTGCGTGGCCTTTTCCTCCGCGCTCCTGAGGGCTCTGCTCCGGCTGGCGGCGGCCGCGGCTCCAGGGCGATGCGGAGCGCGGGCCGCCGAAGAGGCAAGAGTTGGCGCAGGTTCCGGACCTCTCCCCTCCCTCGCCGCTCGGGTCCCGCAGGTAGGGACGGCCGGCGGGCCAGCGCGGGCTCCCGGGGCTGCGGGCGCCGGGGCGGGGGCGGCGCCGGAGCGGGGGAGGGGGGCGGGGAGCCCGTGGCTCCCGGCGGAGCCGCAGTGCCGGAGCCGGGACCGCCTCTCGCCTCAGCCTGCGTGTCCTCAGGCGCTGGCTTCTTAGCTCGGAGGCGAGACCTCCCCCAGCGGAGACGGGAACAGCAGCGACTTCGTGTGAACAAATTGCTTTGTGGTGGCGCGTCAAGGACTTCGGGGAGGGGTGTGTGCGTGTGTGTGTGTGCGCGCGCTCACTCGTGTGTGTTCGCGCTCACGACTAATCAATGCTTTGGCTCACCTGGAAAGATAATCAGCCTTCAGGTGAAACCCATGGGCCCCCTCGGCTTTTGGCTTGTATCCTAGGGACTCGTACAGGCAGTGCCATCAAGGGGTAGGGTTGCGCGATGGGGTGACGGAGGGATTTGTGAATGGTGCTGCTCTGCGCGTGGAGGCTGAGCTTGCTGATGTAAAGGAGGAGGTCTCCAGAGTGAGAAGAAAGGCTATTTATGGCAAAGAGTTGTGAAATTTCTCGGGGTTTCCTTTAGTGTATCCTGAACCTCTTTCTCCCTCCCCTCTTCTCTCTTTCGTTTCTCTCTTCCTCTCCTCCATTTCTCCTCTTAGAATTTAAAGCAGTTCTGCTCCCCCCTCCCCCCCGGGACTTGGAATATGAAATGAAGTCAGAAATCACTTGTCCTTTACAGGTAGAAAAAAAAAGTGTTTCTTAAAAGTTACTGATCCCTTGGCTTTTAATGTTCTTACGTACTTGTTCTCCACTTGTCTTATCTCTAGAGGCCATCACTAGGACCCAGAAGACACAAAGTACCTACCTGGTTTCAACAGCTTTCATTTTTCGTGTCTTTACAGTTGAATACCTTCCCACTGAAATGTAACCCATTTTCTCCATCCCTGTCTTTAAGAAAGGATATTCAAAATAATGCTCACACATTTTACTGTAAAGCTGGTTTTGTTAAAAAGTCTTGGAGAGAAAAGAGAAGCAGACACTTAGGTGAGTTTGTATCGATTACTGATTAAGGGCTATCTATTTAGAAAAGAATAAAATAATATTAATCCAGGCTGTAACACAATTTGTTTCGGTTTATTTTTCTATTTGCTTTATAGTCGGTACAGATTCCAAAGACATAACTTGAAGCTTAGAGATCACTCGGAACAGTCTACCAATAATGCTTCATTCAGCAAATTTATGTTTGTTCTTAGAAGTAGTAACCTGTGCTTTCATTGAACCTAGGACTGGGTGGTGACTGAGAGAGTAGGACAGTAGAGTATCTTTATTATTTTGAATAGTGATGTCTCTAAGCGCCTGGCAAGCACAGTGTTTTTTAAAACATTGACATTCCAACTACTCCTTCGTCAGTTTCACAGAGAAGAAACAGTAGTAAGGTGGTCAGCCTATTGTCAGAGTGATTTGTCTTCATTTGATATTAATTAAGGAGCTCCTTATTTTGATAGAAACATGCAAACTGTTGTTAGTTGTTGTTGTTGCTAAGTGTGAAAGTACCTTTCATTAACAGTCCTGTTCATTTTGAAGACAAAGCAGAGTTAAGATTTGTTATTTTAATATAGTTATATTCCTAACTTGGTTTAAAATGCATTTTTGCAGAGGCTGGCTGGGTCAGTGCCAGTCCATAGAGCATGTGACTTTTGATCTCAGGGTGGGGATCTCTACCCCATGTTGGGTGTAGAGATTACTTCAGAAATAAGTAAAATATGCTTTCAATATTATAACATGTGCAGTTTTATATTTTATATTAGAACTTAGACTGAGAGCCCCATTCTGTGGTTTGCTACCTTAACTTTCCTGAGTCATTGGAATGTAGAAATGATGGGGATTTTTAAAATGTACTTGATGAATTATATTACTGTAATCATTAAAAAGTCATATCTATGAATTTTTTGTTTTTTCATACTGTCAGAGAATCAGCAACTGTTTATTAGTTTAATGATGTATTATTTATACCATAGAATATTAATTCACATCAAATTCATCAACAGAGTACTCACAACAATGGGCCTCTCTTGTACAAGGCACTATCTAGGCATTGTGGAGGAACATAAGACTTTCCTCCTTGCCCTTCATGAGCTTACTCTTCATTTGGGATGAATCTGATGAACGTGTTTGAACAAAGTTAACAATCCATGACTATAAGAGACTGCATGTCTAACAAAGACTGCAGGAAATCAAAGCATAACAATAATATTTTATACGGGGATTTTTCTAAAAGGCTTCAGGGGTAGGTAAGACTTCTTTTGTCTTGATCGTAAAGGATAAATAGGATTAATGGCTTGGCAATGAAAATATAAGGTATAAGATGTAAGTCTCCTAGAATTATACAAAAGAATGAAAGAAATAAGGGGAAATAAGTTTGTTTTCAAATAGATTTAGATATTGCAAAGTGGTTGCATTAGTTGTGTAAAGGGCACGGTGAATTGGTTTTTGATGTGCAGCATTCTATACACTCTATTCTTGAAATTAATTGAATTTCTGTACCTAAGCAGATAAATCTTTGATTTCTTTTGCCTTTTAATGAACAAAAGGCTCAACATATATTTGTAGAGAATACTTCCTCTAAATATTTAAACATATCACATCACATGAAAATGGTGAACTTGGTATTAATAACAAGATAGCAGGTATAACCTCTGTATCATGAGAGGTTTGAGGTGCATCCTTACCCAACTCTCATTAGATTTTTTCTAAAGGAAAAAAGAATGAGGTATGTAAAAGAACAGTTATATTAATAGTGAGCATTCACTGAATGCTTAATATTTTATATAAAATATGCTATTAAGTGATGTTTTCTATACTTTTGTTTTAAAGTTGTTGGAATGCACTCACGTAATAGTTAATATATCTTTACATTATTTTCCATGGATGTAGAGCTAGGATGCAGGGTTTGTGGGGAATAATTTTAGAATAGTAGTCGTTTTAAAGTTTTTTTAAAAAAATTTCTCTGGTATATAGATGGTATTAATAGTAGGAACAGGTCCTGTCTCTAAGCATTCTGAACTTAGTTATTTGTTTGTATATATGTTTGTTTTTATACAGCCATAAAACTGCTTAAACACATTTCCCCATTTTAAGAACACAAGAGGAAACATCGAATTGACTTTGAGCCTGTCTTTTCAATATGACACCCTAGAAGTATATTATGGTGACAGTAAAGAAATATTACAAATATTAGATATGACTTTCAATAGATAACAGAATAGAATTACTTTCAGATTAGGTGGATTAAAAGATTTCCATATATATATTTTGTTGACAGTGAATAGATAAGAATTATTACAAAAGTGAAAAGCCTATTATATTGCCAATTCCATATTCATGTAGGAATGGGATGATTTCCAACATAGTAACAGTACAAACCAGACTATTAATTGGTCTCTTTTGAGTTTGGTTTTAGACTATATGTCACAGGTGTAATACTTTGATAATGTAATCTCTCCTTCTGAATGACTGACAGCTCCTGGATTATTTCCCTATTGGATAGTGACAAAATCTGTTTGCTCTACATTGAGGACATACATTTCTATCAGAAATATTATCTTCACTATGCAAGAGTGTCAGTTAACAATAAAACATGAAGTCTGAGGTGGGGGAAGCAGTGAGAAAAGATGGGGAGATTGATAAAAGAAAACACTCTAATGAAACATTCTTCAATATATAGCTTAAACTAAATGTAATATAAAAATATAAAGCTGAACAATCTAAACTGCAGTTGATATAGTATCAAGATACTGTTTTTGGTTCTTATTTTTATAGCACTGTATTGCATTTTAAGTTGTTTTCATGTGCGATAAATAAAATGGCCAAAGAAAAAGAAAGAAAAAGAAAGGTGGTGGTTGAAAGTGTTCAGTAGCATCTGTGGTATGATAATAAAATTTTGAAGAAAGATTTCTTATTTGATCACTGACAGATGCAATTTATTTGGCCAAATGCCTAGCCCTCTACCTAGATTAACTTAAATTATTGCTTTTGGTTTTGCATTTTTTACTGCATTAAACAATTTTAAATTTTAATTAAGCTAATGAAAACTTTTGAATACTGTAACTGTGTTCTGATACCAGTATAAAATTTAAGGGCCATTTAAAAGGAAACATCTTCTTATCTATTGGCAAATTCTTAACCTAGAACAATAGTTCTTATTAAAAAAAAAAAATGCCAATCCCCAGAATGAATCCAAAATTCTAGGGTGGGTTCCTCTATACAATTCTTAAGCACTCTCAAATTTGAGAACTATGGACCTAGTGTATTTTATAGTGAAACTTGGCAGGTGTGTCTTCTGCCCATTTTGTAGCCAAATACTTTCCTTAGCTGTTAGAGATAACTAAGGTTTAACTATGTAGATCTGAAAAATATTACACTCTCCATCAGAAGATTGCCATCTTTATTTATATACATATGCATTTCTGTATTTAAAAATAAAATGAGTTTGTACTTCTTGTGCATATATTTGCTGTTGATTCTGAAGTAATTTAAAAAGTGTAGAGTTTAAAATTTCTTTATTTTTTAAAAAACTTTTTAAATTTTTTTTTTTTTTTAAATTCCTGAGAGAGAGAGACAGCGTGAGCAAGGGAGGTCAGAGAGAGAGGGAGATACAGAATCTGAAGCAGGCTCTAGGCTCTGAGCTAGCTGTCAGCACAGAGCCCAATGCGGGGCTCAAACCCATGAACCGTGAGATCATAACCTGAGCTGTAGTCAGACGCTTATCCAACTGAGCCACCCAGGTGCCCCTAAAAAGTGTAGAGTTTAACTGGACCCTAAAGCCTTCAGGCTGGGCCTTATTTGTAGTCATAAAAATATACACAATGTACAGAGCTTGACCATTGTCTATTTAATCTTGTTGACTCTTATGTGATAGTTTTGGAGTTGGAATGTAATACTCATCTTTCTCTGTAAGATAATAGTAAGCTCACAATAGCATCACATATGTGGAATGTTTTCAAGTCTTAGTGCTGAAATAAGTTTTAGACCACATCTCTATATCTTTCAAGATTAAAGATATATGTGTTCACATCCTGTAACTCTTAATATCTCTCTCCCTCTCCTTCTCTCTCTCTCCCTCCCTGTCTCTCTCTCTCCTTCATCCCTTTTCTCTTTTTCAGTTATGTGTTCAATCAACTCCTCATGAAGGAAATCTTCCATGGTCTCCTTTGCTACATCAGTTGCCCTGTTATATTTAGTTTCAGTTCTGTTTCAGTTCTATATTCAGTTCAATTATTCCTCTACCTTGTGGTACTTACTGCAATATTAATTTTATGTATATTTATGAGATTGGTTCAATATTTTATCCTCAGGTATTAACACACAGTATATGCCCAACATGTATTGGTTGGCTAACTGTGCCATTGTTCTAAGGATGTTTTATGGTTTTCCAAAGAAAGATACTTTAAAAAAGATTTTAAAATATAGAGAGTCCTAGGACATATGTAAATATAGGCATTGCTTTCCTTTCTGTTTTGCAAATGATGAGATATATTTTATTAACAACATTGGCTCTAATGTGCTAAACATGTCTACATGATAGGCACTTTATATTCGTTATGCCATCTATTTCTTCTAACATTATAAGTTGTCTTTGTATATGTTTTATAGATGAAGAAACCGGTTTTATTCTATGGTCTGTCAAGCTATCTAAACCAAACTATTTTTTTTTTAATTTTTAAAGTTTATTTATTTATCATGAGAGAGAGCAGAGTGGGGGCAGGGAGACCAAATCCCAGGCAGGCCCAGAGCTGTCAGTGCAGATCCTGATGCAGGGCTTGAACTCGTAAAATGTGAGGCCATGACCTGAGCTCAATGAAGAGCTGGATGCTTAACTGACTGAACTACCCAGACGTCCCTAAATCAAACTACTTATTTAACTACAGTGATGTAAAAATTATGAAGCCAGGAGACAGAGAATGTGATGGAGTGTATCTTCTCTTTATTCCTGATTTAATTCAAGGCTCAGGACTGTCTGTGCCTATTGTGTTTTTTGGTATCATTATTATGTATGTACCTGCAGTGCCATTCAGTGATGATTCTCTTACTCCCATCTGGTCCAAATCTCCCAATTAACTAACAAAAATTTGAGATGTAAACAAGTTTAATTTGAAGACTGAGTGCCTTAATGCACTAATGTTCAAACATCAAATATTCTCTGTATTTGGTGATATATAGCTTATCTTCTGAAAAGGTTGACACAGCTTTGAACACCTTATTCATATTTCCTTGGAAATATTATCACATGGTAGTATCAATTTAGTTTCTTTTGACTTTCATTCTTCAAATCATTTATTTAAATGTATGTTTAATTAATGTTCAAATGTTTGTAGCAAAGAAAATATTTAAGGCTGATTCTGTAGGAGTCCATAGACAATTAAAGAGTTGAGTTTGGTTTTTCTGAAGTCTTCTTACTAGACTGACCCTAACAAAGTTATACATTTTATAACGTGTTTTAATCAGTCAATAACGTGAGTAAATGTAGATGCATATCAACAAGAAGAGAAATATTTGGTAGTTTAAATGGGTATTTCACTTATGGCATATTTTGTACCTTTTGTCAGAACTTATTTCTGCTGCTGGAATAATTTAATCATTAACTGGAGCCACAGTCATGCTCTTGATTCAAGACCAGTCCTTCTATGTGGTAGGATGATTGACTGGTTTCTAACCCAACTCTTTGGTTCTTAACATTAAGCCACCCTTGACCCTTAACATTAAGCCACCCTTAACATTAAGCTCTAATATTATAACATATTTATAGTAATGCTTATTTCTTATAACTGAAACTGAAGTCTCACTGAATATTTTTCTGTCAATCTTGATAAATTACCCAATTGTCACCATTTCTCTTAGCATTTGAGCAAAGCCTTTGTTTTATTTTTTTTAATGTTTTTTATTTATTTCTGAGAGAGAGAGAGAGAGAGACAGAAGCTTGAACAGGGGAGGGTCAGAGAGAGGGAGATACAGAATCTGAAACAAGCTCCAGGCTCTGAGCTGGCTGTCAGCACAGAGCCCAATGCAGGACGTGAACCCACAAACTGTGAGATCATGACCTGAGCTGAAGTCGGACACTTAACTGACTGAGCCACCCAGGCACCCCACAAAGCTTTTGTTTCGATAGAGCTTCTTTATTTCTATAAAGACTGAGATCCTGTGTCTAAAATCACCTCATTTCCTGAGTCCTTTTGTATGCCAGAAATCCCCAAATATCACTTTTCCATATTTCTTAACATTACCACCTCTTAGAGGTATGCTTTCATTTCCAATACTCACTCTTGGACTTCTTTGAGGCCAACTACTTCTGGCATATTGTCATGCTCCCAAATAGGCTGGTTGGACTTCTTGGAAGTATTTACAGCTGAGTCTCCATAGTGCCTCCCAGACTTTAGTGCAAATCTATTGCCGGGTTCTGACCATCACCAGATTACCTCATTTTGCTACATGTAATCTTCCTTTACCTGGCTGTGTCTCACAATAGAGCTACCTCATTCATCATTGACAAGAAGCATTTTGTAAATGCTTATTATGTATTAGTCAATCCATTTAAAAAAGAATGCTTCTCCTGAGCTTCCTAAAGTTCCTGCATAGGTTTTATCCATAAAAGATGAAATACACATTCTTCCATGTCTGGTTTGGTACCCAAATGTAATCTGTGTATACGAAGATATGTAGAATGTGCATATGAATTGTTTAGGATTTGTCTGTTTTTCTAGTCAGCTGTTAATTTCAGTGTAATCTGATTCTTCTCTGATGCTTCTCCATTCTTCATAAAGTTATTTCTATATGACACGTTTGGGATAACAACTGAAGAAGCAAACCGCAGATGGTGTGATATGTTCTCTGATTTTCCTTATTCATTAATGAAAATTAGCAGTATTCCTGTGTTCAAGAAGTATTTGTTAGGCCAGGTGTACTACACTTATTCAAATCTTCTAAGAGTCTTAGTGATATTATACCTTCCCTGTCAACTAAATTCACATTAATATGTCACGTTTCTTATGTACCTATTCACTGCAATGAACTCTTGCCTGGAAATAGTTAAAGATTGTGATTCTGCTAATGAGTATTATTGTCATATGTGTGGCTTTTTTTGTTTTGGGCAGTAGCAGCAAATGACATACCACAAACCTGTATCTGGTTTACAAATAAAGCCAAACAAATGTGAATAAAGGTATGGCAGAAATAAAGCAAATATAGGCCTTAGCATTCTAATTCTAGGCAATTCTTCTTTTAGAAACTATTTTTATGTTTGTTTTGGTTGATTTTGTGAATAGAATACAAATTACCAATGCATTAAGTCTGAATATATGAAATATAGGATCTTCAAGAAAAGCTTGAAAGGAGGAAAAGCCTACAAAGTATACAAAATGTCAGATGAAAAAGTTAGGAAAAGGAAGAAAGTAGTTCAAATTCAATATTAGAAATGCAGATATATTTTAGGTAAGGTTTCAAAATATTTAATGGATAGCCAAACTAATGGATCTGTATATCAGGATTCCTAAATTTTCAAAGGATTTTAACTACTGGGAAGATAGCTCAAGGATGGTTATTTGACTTTGATTTTTAGTATTGTATCCATATGCACACAGACTCAGGAACATAAAAAATATTCATTAAGTGAGCTCCTTAAAGCTGGTATATACCTCCTGTAGGAGTATTTTTAAAAATACAGATTACTGGGGCACCTGGGTGGCTCAGTAAGTTAAGTGTCCACCTTTGGTTTAGGTCACGATCTTATGATTCATGGGTTCAAGCCCTGGATCAGGCTCTGCACTGACAGCTCGGAGCCTGGAGCCTGCTTGGATTTTGTGTGTCTCTCTCTCTCCGCCCTTCCCCTGCTCACACTTTGTCTCTCAAAAATAAACATTAAAAAAATACAGATTACAAAATTGGGCCATTAAAAATCACTAGAAATTTGTACATAACAAGCATATAAACTTATAGTAACATTGTTGTTAAAATTAACTTTGAGAGGTATTTCCTATAGTGTAACCCAAGGTGTAAATGTGGTGATATTGAGGAGATGCCTTTTTCATCAACACCAGTGCAGCTTCTGAAAGGATAAAGTGTTCTCTAGTAGGATAGTCTAAGTTGATTAGAGGGATAGTGTAATGTGAAGCATCCCTGTGGGAATTGTGAGCAGGCCCAAGCACTGCTTGAAACACTGGAGGGATAAAGGAATAAAGACACTATAGTGCTAACTCTTTAGTAAGAGAAGGAAGGGATTGCCACCTATGATATTTATGAGGGAGGAGCTGTGAACCTGAGTTCTTTGGATGATGATACAGAAAGCACAAAGCCCCAGAGATCTATGCAGGGCATGAATGAGTTAGGTGTTTTAAAAGTCAGATAGTTTTGGGGCGCCTGGGTGGCTTAGTCGGTTAAGCGTCCGACTTTCGCTTGGGTCATGATCTCGCGGTTCGTGGGTTCGAGCCCCGCGTCGGGCTCTGTGTTGACTGCCAGCTCAGAGCCTGGAGCCTGTTTCGGTCAGTGACTCCCTCTCTCTCTGACCCTCCCCTGCTCACGCTGTCTCTCTCTCTCTCTCTCTCCTAGAAATAAATAAAACATTAAAAAAAAAAATAAAAGATAGTTGTAATTTGAATATAGGGCAGATTGGTAATTCTGAAGTTCTGGAGGTCCTCCAGTCCCTGTTCCAATATGCTGTGCTTGTCACTCCAGTCACCTTTGTGGTAAGGGAGCTATCCAGGGTACTAGGCTTCTGCTGAAACCCTCTCTTGAAAAATTGTGCAAAATATTTTAGTTTTTGTTAATCCTAGAGCCCGCCTTTGCAGAGATACTACATCATTCACTTGGAGTGACTAGCCTGTCATTGTTTGGTTTATTCAAGTGAGCCCATCAAAGCTCAGTTCAAATGCAAATTCATGTAAACCTACCGCAGTCCTATGCAAGAAGCCTATTCTGGGTGTCAGAGCTCTATTTAAAGTTTCATAATTCACTGCTTGTGTTTTATGCCCCTTAGATTGTGAGCTCTATGAAGGCAGGAGTTTTGTATTTTACTGTGTTTTTGCAAGCAGCTGATGTAAATCATTGATATGAAGATCCTTAGTAATTGATAAATGAATGAATACTGCTTAAGAGTGAGTTGGAATTTTGTCCATCTGTGTAAACTACTCCTTGTTCTTTATGGTAAATCACAACTAGGCTCACGTTGAATATTATTCTTCATGGCTTTTCACTGACTGGAAATTTGTTCTTTACTTGGAATTGAGTAACTTAAAATGGCTAAAAATCTTGGGGAAAAAAAATGAAAGGACTGGGAGAACTCTAAGAAGTATGGTCATATATGCCACAGATGTTAGGGGATTAGCAAGGTTTAAGGAAGCAAGGAACAAAGGCCGATAAAGAGAATGGGGTCAAAGGAGACTCGGGCTTTTCACTTCCTGAAACCGGAATCCAAAACATCCACTCCACATTCACTTTCTAAGGCCTCTGGAATGTGGGATCTCCTTTCATATCCCATAACCTAGATCCATAGTTTGAAATGTCTGAAAATCTGAGGCCACATGAGGCTGACAGAATTTTTATTCAGTAAACAAATGTTACTAGGGCCTGTGTATATATTGATTAATGAGACCTATATAGTTCCTCTCCTCTTGAAGCTTACAGTTTAGTTCCCAGTTACAGTACCCATAATACCCTTGGTTCTTGCTGAAAATGGAAGTTGGTAGACTTTTCTTTTTCTTGTAGCCACCCTGGTGATCTCTGGACTGCCATAAAGAGCAGGTGTACTTGTTTCCATTACTCCACCCTTGCACATAGCATTGCTGTGAATATCCCATCATGTCAGTAATTGACTACTTAATTTGAAAAACTTTCATTTACATTAAGACATCCTGTCACTGGTTTTGTAATGACTTGCTTATCACTTTACATGATGTTAGTAAACTATGTGCCTGAATACATCTTCCCATATAAGAATATTTCAAGAATGGTTTAGGAACCAGTTTTTCCTTTTGGTCAGAAATTTCCTGCATTTCAAGACCATGAACCATAGGAAATGGTTGTGCGGCCTTTTCATAGAAGAAACAAAACCAAAACCAAAACCTAAAATCACTTGCATTATTAAAAGAAATTTATAAAGACAGATCCCACTTTATAGTTCTGTCTTTCACGTTTTTGGAATATATATGCTAACCTATATGTCATATGTTTCTCTTTCTTTCCTTTCCCTCTCCCCCACCTATTGCCAGCAGGAAAGTTTCAGTTATGAAGAAGTAAAAGAAAAGCTATATTTCTTAGTGATTTTTCCCCTTGGGAACCTAGTTATAGAACTCACAAAAATATTATAGATTCAAAATAACTAAAATTTATTTTTAAAACCTTTTTAAAATGTTTTATTTATTTTTGAGATAAAGACAGAGCATGAGTGGCGGAGGGGCAGAGAGAGAGAGAGACAGAGACAGAGACCAAGAGACAGAGATAGAATCTGAAGCAGGTTCCAGGCTCTGAACTGTCAGCACAGAGCTGGACATGGAGGTCAAACTCACAAACCAAGAGGTTATGACCTGAGCCAAAGTCAGATGCCTAACTGACTGAGGCACCCAGGTGCTCCTAAAATAACTTACATTTAAAAGAATGGATTTAAAAGTGGTAAAATAAAAAGAGTAAAGCAACGGTTTACTGGACCTACCCTAAATAAACTCATAGTTTGGAAAACTAACAATTTATTTGCTGAATATTGAGAATTATGCTAAATAATGTTATTAATTTTATGGATTAAAAACCACTACAGTCATTTTTTAGCAATACTGGAGATGAAATAGTCCTATAAAAAGTATTCTAATTTATCTAAAAGAAAAGTTGTCTTAAACTTTTTTCAGGAGTATGATGTGTGCTCATGGTTAGTTCTTATATAATGAAACTGTTAGGAGAAAGGGATACATTTTAGCAATCATGCAAATCATTTGTATTGTGTAAGTGCAACCACAGGAATCCTCAGCACTCATTCAAGACTAGGACTCTTTGGTGACCAAAAGTGATGATTGCTTCTGATTTAGAGTGTGGTCAGGAAAAGATGCTGTGGTTACATACTTGTTTAGTAAAAGAAGGTGATGAAGTTCACTTCCCCTTCAAAACCACTTCAATTAAGAGTCTTGTACAAGTATTCCTGAATTAGGGACACCTGGATGGCTCAGTCTGTTAAGCATCTGACTTCAACTCAGGTCATGATCTCATGGCTTGTGAGTTCGAATCCTGAATTGGGCTCTGTGCTGACAGCTCAGAGCCTGGAGCCTGCTTCAGATTCTGTGTCTCCCTCTCTCTCTGACCCTCCCTTCACGCTGTCTGCCTCTCTCTCTCTCTCTCTCTCTCTCAGAAATAAATAAAACATTTTAAAAAACCTCAAATATTCCTGAATTTAAAGTTTTACTAGAATTTTTTTGACATTAAGCCAACACAGTTGGATCAATCTTTAAGTATGTATATGTGTACAGTAATGTAATTTCTTATAATGGAATCCGTTTTTATAAATTTCTTTAATAATGTTTTTTAAGAGGGAGAGGTTATTCAGTGCTTTCCAAAAAAAAAGAAATCCTAAAAAGACAAAACACACACACAAAACCCTAAAAAAACAGAACCAGTAGTGTATGTACCTATATCATTTATCTGTAATATGATTTATTTTAAGAAATTAGCTCATATGATTGTGAAGCCTGGCAGATCTGAAATCTGTAGGGCAGACCAGCAGGCTAGGAACTCAAGTAGCATTTCTATGTTATAGTTTGAGGTAGAATTCATTTTCTTCTCAAAGAAGCTTCAGTTGTTGCTTTTAAGACTTCAACTGATTGAGTGAGACTCATGCACAGTATTGAAGGTGATATACTTTAAGTCAAATGGTTGTAGATATTAATCACATCTAAAAAGTACTTTCACAGCAACATCTAGACTAGTACTTGACAAAACAACTGGGCACTAGAGCTAAGACAAAATGACACATACAGTTTAGCCATCACAGAGCAGGAAGGATATTATGTTAAAAAGCGCTTCATGGTTTACATGATAAGTTGATATAGTATATCTGTTTTTCCTTTGGCCAGAGATACTTTATCATTGATCAGTTATTGGCATTTGTAGACCGAGGTCATAATTCATTTGTTCCTTATTAATTTTGTAATTATTTATTAAGGATGTCTTATGTGAAAGAGGCAATGCTAAGGAGTTGAATACTTTAAAGAAAATGAATGACGGAGGCTGTGTATTTTAAGTGTGTTAATTCTAGTGGAAGAGTTGCATGTATATTAGATGCTCTTGTGATAAGTAAATTTGAAGAGTGAAACTCTGTGCTTTTCAACCTTGTCAATTAAATGTCATTTTCCCCATGAGCAACCTAAAAAGAATCCATGTCAGGGGTTAATATGCCAAGTTATTATGCTTATTAAGTTAGGGATAACTCATATGTAAAATTGGATCATGAAAAGTATGCTTGCCCACTGCAGGTCAATTTCATTTAGACAACATTGGCTATACATACATTCGTTTTAGCACATTAGAAGATTTACATTTGTACTCAACCTGTGCAAAGATGATTCAGTATATTCTGAAACAGGTCTGACAAGTGGACTGTCCTATTTACTGATAATCTTGCTCTTCATGTAGCATAGAGCAATAAACATTCTCTTTACTGTCCCTAAATGGGTGTTTGGTGCTTTCTTATTTCAAAACTGCATTTTGTTTCTATTACCTTCTTCAATTAATATGAACTTGTCTGCCTGGCTTTTGAGCCCTCTGTAAACTCACCACACCTTGCTTATCCAAACATAGATCTTCTACTTTGTTAAGGTCAGGTAACTTAGAGCACCCTCACACACACAACATCCACACTTAATCCTTTCTGTTTATGCAAATCTCAGCTGTCATTACAGGCCTAACTTCATGAAACCTTCCATGACGACTTTAACCTGCCTGGGGAGTTTCCTTTGCTACACTCTGAGGTATGAGCAGTATCTGTTTGGCACCAGACAATTAAGTACAGTCTGTTCTGCTACAATGCATTTTTCTGTAGTATGAATTAGCTCCTGCATGATGGGTAAATATGGGAATTACATTACTAAAAGGTTGCAGTTGGTTCATGTGTGATTTTTTTTCTATAGTGTATTCATATTTAGCTCTACCAAGTAATTATAAATGAATTCAGAGTGTATACTAATGCAGGCACATGCAAAATACAACAGAGGTATAGCCTTTTCACAAATCTACTTTTATCTTTTTTCTAAAAATGGAAGAATTTTATGCATTTCCTATCATATTTTTATTGGGAATTTTACATATGCTTTTATAGAAGATCTTTATAAAAAATTGTTATGGTTTGTTTAGAGCTTTGTATCATAAGTCACATAGATTTTGAGTGTTTCTGCCAAGTTCTGTTTTGGGGGGAATAAGCTCTGTTACTGTCCAGTTTTTCAGAATGAAAGAACACCTACATCGCAAAGCAGGAATTGAACCATTTTGCTTCACATTACTCAATATTTGTTGAATATCCACTGTGTGCCAGACACTAGTACCAATGTTGGATCTTTGAACAATGAACAGAGTTTACTTTTGAGTACAAAGGAGCCTTAGCAAAAATCCTGTTAGATGGTATTTTTATTGCTTAGCTCAGTAGATGAGAAGGAAGAGACAATAAAATGTAAACTGACATTTGTCTTGTTCCTCCCTCTGCCTGGGATGCTCTTTCATTCCTGCTTTATTTACCCAGTGTCTTCCCAAATTTCATGTCTCAACTCAAACATCACTAATTTATATTATTCTAAGCTCTTCAAAGCCATTCACTTTAAAAAATTTTTATTTTATTTTTTTGAGAGACATCATGAATTAGGGAAAGGAGCAGAGGGAGAGAGAGAATCTTAAAGGAGAATCCACACTCATCGTGGAGCTCAATCCCAGAACCCTGGGATCATCACCTGAGCCAAAACTAAGAGTCAGATATTCAACCTTTCAACCGACTGAGCCACCCAGGTGCTCCTAAAGACTTTTCTTTCATAGCACTTAAGGTAGCTGTAACTTTACAATTATTTGTGAGAATATTTAGATAATATTTTTCTTAGTTCTATGAGAACAGAGATCATGTTTGTTTTTTCCCATCATTCTTATTTTCTGGCAAGCATGTAAACATATACAAACACATATACACACATATAGCAGGTATTACTATATATTATAAATTCAATCTATAATCTCACCTCTATATATTTAGCAGGTAGGTTTTAGTAAGTTTCAGTTGCCTGAACGAATGAAAGGTAAATGAATTTTTCTTTGCTTTCCTTTATTTTTTTAACAACTAAACTTTGAGTATTTCCAGAATGAGTCTGCTTTTTTTTTTTCCTTTCTCTCTATATCACTTTTGTTAGCCTCACATTTCCTGTTAGTATGTGAATTTGTGGAAGTTTGTGGCTAATATATTTGTTTTATAAATTTTTATTACATTCATTTTCGACAGCAAAGTATATTAGGCCCTAGAATTTGTGTTTATCTCTTTCAGAAATAAAAAAAAAACATTAAAAACACAAAACCTGAAACTGTAGAGAAGAAAGATGTAGAATAGTATATTTATTAGCTTTGAGTAGAGAAAGATAACTTGAACAAGGTCTTGAAATCAAAAACCTAAGAGAAGTAATTTTGGAGGAAACTATTGATATTTTTTAATTAAAATTAAGACTATCTGAGCATCAAAGGACAATCACGGATAAGAAAATATTTGCAATAAATATAACTAGCTATGTACCCAGAATGTATAAGGAAAGCCAATAGCCAACAATAGCAGGACCACCTGCCCAATAGGAAAAAAAAATAGATTAAAGTATATGAACTGGAAGCTCATAAAAGAGGAAACTCTGGGAAATAAACATGAAAATATACTCTGATTAACAGGTAAATGCACACTAAAAGGGTGGAATGTTTTTTCATAGCACTCATAATGACAGAAGAAAAAGTTTGACACTACTGAGTTTTGGTGGAAATGCAGAGTATTTAGAATATATACATTTCATATGAAATTGTAAATCACAAACACCTTGAAAACCCTTTTGGTAACATGTAGTAAAATTGAAGATATGAAGGATCAGTGGTCAAGTAGTTCCACTCTTAGGTTTTACATTAAAGAAATTTTTTGACTTGAGCATCAGAATACATTAATAGACATTAAATACAGTTTTAAAAACATCAGTGTAGCATTTTTTAAAAAAATATTTTTATTTTATTTCTAGGATAGAGACAGTGTGAACAGGGGAGGGTCAGAGAGAGAGGGAGACACAGACTCTGAAACAGGCTCCAGGCTCCAAGCTGGCAGTCAGCACAGAGCCCGACGCGGGGCTCGAACCCACGAACTGTGAGATCATGACCTAAGCGAAAGTCGGACACTTAACCGACTAAGCCACTCAGGCGCCCCACTGTAGCATTTTTTAAAATAGTGAATAAGTGGTAGCAATCTTAATGACTTCACAGAAAAGCATTTATTAGAGTTTAAAACTATTTATATTAGTCTTGAACATGCAAATCAAAATTATGTATTGTGTACGGATATGTAATTGTATAAAAAAATGCATGTGTACAAAAATGCATGTTGTGTACCAAATTTTGGGAAGTAATTTCTTCTGGGGAGGGAGGAAAAAGATTGAAAGGAGTTGTATTAGCTTCCAAATTTAATATAGAAAAAAGAATAATCACTCATTTTATATAGGAATAAACTGAAGCTCAGGTTGTGAGGTGCCCACAGTCCCTCATCCTGAGCTGTGCCCTACATCCCATGTTTGCTTTTGTCTTGCTGCCATCCTTAATACATGTGAGGAAACTGTCAATTCTGTTCATGCTGAATCCTCCCAAACTGTTTGTGTACCCATTGCTCATAGGACTACTTCAGCAGTGAGGCTGTAAGATATCTTTTTTTAAAGTGAAAGGTAGAAAATACTTGTCATGTTTTTCCATCTCTTATTTTTTTGCCCTGAAACTTAGCAGTTGTGATTTACTTTTTGAAACTTTACTTTAGTATAGCTCACTGCTTCCCTGAACTTGCTCCTACACTTTGCCTGGTCAAGCCATCGTTAGGTGATGTTCACGTTCTAGCTAGGGCAACCTGTGGAAGGCTACCCTTAGTATTGATAGAATTAATTCTAATTTCAAGCCTTGTGGATGACACCATGTTGTTTCCCATTTAATATGACTTGTAGGTGGCTAGGTTATTTTAAGTGAAACATCATTATGTCAGGTACATGTGAATCACTGTTTACCTCTCATGACATTCATCCTACCTCCAACTCTTAATAATTACCTTACTGCCGCTGCCTTAGATGGAAGTTAGAAGTTTTTGTGAACTCTAATTTAGTCAATGCACATAGTGAAGCAGATGAGTAAAACCTTACGTAGTGAGGGAAAAGAAGTGATAAAGTAGTAGAATATAATTATAACATCCATATCTAGTCATCATTCAGGGCATGAAATGCCAACTGGATTCGTAGGTGATCTTGGCTATTTGGAGTGCTTAGAGAATACAGACTTCTCACATAGGTATACTTTCTGTACATCACAATTACATGGAACCAGTTTCAGAAATTCAGACTGTTGTAATCACTAAGTATTATGCTTGTGGAAAAATTTCATTCCAAGTATTTTTTTTCTAACGTTTAGTTTCCCGTTATGAATTCAAATGTTCCATTTATTCATTTTGATTAGTTATATACTTTTGTATCAAATAATAAGTAAACTGTTATTTATCTGACATAATAAAAATCAACCAAAGGAGTGAGCTCATCCAAATTTATTACTACTTCAGTAACATTTCTACAAAAATTTAGGACTATCATTATGTTTCTCTTAGTAAATCTGTTCTGGCTATGTATAATTTTGAGAAGAAAAGACTGATGGCCAATAAACTTCTAAATATCGAGTAATATATATATATTAAAAAATGTATTTGCTTTTTAGATGACATTTGAAATGCTAATTCTACCCTTTTGTTACCTT
This sequence comes from Proteles cristata cristata, assembly GCA_017311185.1. Lineage (NCBI taxonomy): Eukaryota > Metazoa > Chordata > Mammalia > Carnivora > Hyaenidae > Proteles > Proteles cristata. Next base: position 120,635 of record JAESUZ010000134.1, read on the forward strand.
CTACCTTTAAAATATTCTGATCTCGTAGGCCCCAATTAGATTTCAAATCAAAATCTGAGAGTAGAGCACCTTCCCAATTTAACAAACAAAAGGCATCATTTTTTTATGCATAGGGTAACTCCAAGTAAGAGAATGTAGAATGCCACATAATGAAAATAACACTTAAGTAATTAAAGAGTTACATTAGAAAATAAAATTAAGAAGGGCAAGAGAAGTAACAACTGTAGCTTTGCTTGCCTTTTGTCTTATATGTTCTTGCCTTTAAAATAAAGGTTCATTGCTGTATTATCTCTTCAGTATTATGCTCTGCCCTCATATTTAAACTCACATTGTCTATAGACTTGAGCTGACTTTGTATTTAGCATCTCAGTATCTGTTGAGCTAACAATGATTTTATTTTTTAAAATCACAATCTGTGGTTTTAGGAAATGATTACAAATGTCAAAACTTTTAGAGGAATATGATCTTTAGGCAGTTATTGTTTTAAAGATGATATAGATGTTTCATTATTCTGACTATATTATTTTCTATTTGTGAAGTGTCTCATATTAAAAACACAAACTTTCCTTTCCCTTTACCATGTCTTCATCCTTTGGAAAATTTTAACTCTAGTGCTCACACTTAGCATTCTTGGTTAATATGTACAATAAAAATAAAAATAAAATTCTATAGATTACAAAAATGAAAAATAAGACCAGAATTTTCATATTAGCATGATCATGCAATCATAGGAATTAGGATGCATTTTTTTTCTTGTAACATTGACAAATGATGAAAGAGGTGACAGATTTCTTGAAATAATCTGTGAACCACTATTAGATAGCTTTGTAATTGGCATTTGCTGAAAGCTAACTGCTAGTAGGTATCCAGGAAGCAACACTCTTACTCCCTCAAGACTTAAACAGAAGATAAACTTTCAGTGGGAAAAATGTTTCAAAGTAAAATATCCACTTAAAGTAGTGAACAAGAACAAGTGAGATAAATATTGTTCTTTTGAGGTATGATTCTGTAGTGTCCCCATTTTTCATATTCTTGTATTTCTAGTTTTTTGAAAAGTGGAACTAAATTTATATAGCACAGATGTAGAATTTTAGTCTATAGTGTAAGGGTAGAAGATTGGAAGGGTATTTCAATATGTAAAGTATCTTTAAATTTCTATAGACTGTAAAATAATATGTTTTTATAATAATACTTTTCCTATACTATGCTTTTCCTCATGTATGGAATTTAATAAATATAGAGGATGTGCTCTGTAGATTTTTTCTTTTTTTCTTAAAATCATTTGTCCTATAATATTACTGTCTCTGATTTCTCCTGGAAAAACAGTTAACATCATTTTGTTTCTTGGCAAGTTTGGTTTGGCAGCTTGTACTTGGTTCAAAGAATACGTCCCAAGAAAGACCTGAGTTAAATAATAAAAGAGGGAGGTAGGATTGGGAGATTTAGTTTAGCACTGATAATTTGTTAACTTTTGTTACTGAAATTGGCTAAATCATTGTAACTTTTATTAGTCAGTTTTGAGGTGACCAGGTAATGTTCATGAGATATCTTCATAGTTGGTGGTTACTTATCCAAAGAGTAATACATCTGTTAGAACAGCATGCTTTTGAAAATATTTCACTAGAACATGGTCATTTTCCTTACCTTGAGGATGTGGCATTGCTTTGGCCATGCTGTCATGTATTTGACTTTTGTCAAATCAGCATTAGTGCTAAAAATACACACAAATTATTTTAAGACACAAAAATATCCTTGGAAAAGTAATGTATATAATTAAATATTCATTTTCATGATCTCAGTAGTTTATGAAGTTAAAACATAGTGTTTCTTTTGATTAGATTACTTCTAATTTGGTTATTTATTACTTGCATTTATTTAGTGATTACTTATTTGCTACTTTGTTTTCAAAACTTGTTTAAAAGTTAAAAAACTTAACAGCTATTGAGTACTTTTCACATGTAAAGCGTAGTGCCTAGTGCTCAGCTTTCATGGTCTTGTTTTATTCTCAGAACATCGTTGTGAGATAGGTTGTTTTTAACTCTCATATCTGTAAAAGCGAAGGCACAGAAAAATTAATATGTCAATGACTGTTTAGCTTGTGTGTGCTGGAATAAGATGTAATTTCATTTTATCTTATTTAACTGCTTATATAAAATAAAGCGTTCCTCTGTAAAAGGAACTTAAGCCAGAAATTATTTCTGGTTTATTAAAATAATATCTATACCTGAAGCCTAGGTATCTAATACCTATAGATATGAAAGTAATATTGGTCACCTTAAGCTAGTATAATATTGTGTGTCGACTATGCTTCAATTAAAAAAAGGAAAAAAAAAAGTACTTTTGGCAATATTCAAACACCTAAGAGGCTACTATAAAGTATTCTGAAAAATAATTTTGTTAAATACATATCTCAAACTAGTAGTATTTGAAGAATTCAGTATAGTGTGGAAGCAAGAGGGTTAAAATCCTAGAAAATCTCCTTGACAAAATTATTTCACATTTGAAAGTGAGAAATACATCAATAAACACAAACATTTAAAATTATGTACGTATGTATATATTTGCTTATTTATCTTTTTATGAGTATGCTCCATGCCCAGCACGGAGCCCAGTGAGGGACTTGGGGTCTTGAACTCATGACCTTGAGATCAAGACCTGAGCTGAGATCAAGAGTCAGATGCTTAACCCACTGAGCCACCCAGGTGCCCCAATTTTTACATTTGTATTGCAAAACAGAAATGTCATTGCATTTGCTATGCTACTGTGACTTTATTAAAAGACAAAAAATAGTACTGCTTAAGATTGTGACCTTATAATATGTAAGTTAGAATGTGATTAATTTTGAGCAAGATAATTTATTGGAAGATTCTTTCAAGAAGGAGTTTTAGTAATTTAACTTTTTGAATTATCAGGCACTTTTTGTATGTTGAGAAAATTAATGGTCCTTTTTTTTTTTTTTACCCCAAATAAACATGTGTACATAAACAGAATAAAAACAGTGTTTGTAAGTTCAATTAGTTTGTAGATCTTCTGGAGTGTCCATGGGTTTACTTTGAAAAGCCCAGTGCTAGTCTTTTAGATTTGTTCAGTCAGAATAAAGAAAACTACAAATCTTTTGCATGGCTAGTATACTTGGGTTGACCACAATGGAATGCATAGAAAACGTAGAATTTACAGTGCAGTGTTGATACAGATATGCTTCTGGTCATGGAGTAAAGGGTTTTTTAGTCAGAGAGATAGGGACCTATCTACGTACAGTAAACAACCACACCACAAAATTCCTCAGGAGAAGTTTTAGGCTGTAATTGACTTTTCCATTTGAGTCTCTATCTCATTTGAGCCTTATAGTAGGACAGGTTTCTCCTTTCTTTCTTTCTTTCTTTTTTTTTTTTCTGCTTTAGTAGCAGGCAAAAGTTTATTAGAGAATAAGATTAGAAAGAGAGAGTAGTAGAAAAACTTTCTTTGCAGAGAGAGGACATTCAATGCCCTGTAGGACAGGCATTTTGATTTTGATTTTGGTTTTATAGTGGACATACTTAAGGATTGGAAATAAAATGTATTTCCTGTGATCTCACTTTTAATTAGTGCCTCTGGCTTTAGCTAAACTGTTCTTTTCTCTGTCACACTCTTGTGTGATATGAAGCAGAACCTCTAACAGAAACTCCCCTGTATGTGTGCTTTCCTCCATTAGGGCATACTAGTAGGCATATTGTCTTTTGATTTCTTGAATCACTTTTCCAGATGTTTTGTTTTACACATAGATCATACCCTTGATAAAAATATCTGAGTAATTAAATGTATTTTAGAATGTGAAAGGTATACTGATAATTTTTTTAATTGAGAGAGATAGAGAGAGAGAGAGGGAGGGAGAGTGAGAGAGAGAAAGAGAAAGAACAGTGGAGGGGCAGAGAGAAAGGGAGACAAAGAATCTGAAGCAGCCTCCATTCAGGTTCTGAGCTGTCAGCACAGAGCCTGCCTCAGGGCTCAAACTCACAAACTGTGAGATCATGACCTGAGTCAAAGTCAGACACTTAACCGACTTAGCCGCCAAGGCACCCCAAATTATTTTGATTCTGTAAGAACTTTGCTGCTGCTGCTTTTTTTTTGTTTTTTTTTTGTTTTTTTTTTGGTGCAAAAAATATTAAAGCATGGGGTGGGACCAATGGGCAGAAAGAGCTGCACTGGGGTTAATGGGGAATCACTGGTTTATGGAGTTGGGGGAGATAAAGTCAAGAGGGAGTTTCCAAAGACATTTTCACATGCTAAAGACTTACTAGAGGCCTAGCTATTGTCAAGCTAAGGTTCACTTTACTTCTTATGGCATCTGTTTCAAAAATCCAGTGACACTTACAATTGCAGGTAATAGCTAGTAGGATTTAGGATTCAACAGCTCCTTCTAAGAGTTTTACACATATTAACTCAGTCCTCATAATTACTTGTTGGAGTAGGTGATATTTTCCTTATTTTACAGATGAGGACATTGAGGGGTTAGAGATGTTAAGTAAATAGCCCAAGTTCATACAGAAAGTAGAGCAGGGCTTAATTCATGAGGTAGGTTGCATAATCCATGCTTTTAACTACTTCACTGTATAGACGTGGAGCCTAACTACAGCTTTCTTCATAAACATTTGCATGTTTTGTTATTATAAGGCCATGCCATTTGGTGTCCCTTTCAAAAAAAATAGTGGGAGTCTGCTATTGGTGAAATTGTGTACTTCTATTTCATGGGTACCTAAAGAGTGCCTTTGACCTTCATTTTGGAGGTAGTGCTATTTACCCAGTATAAACTAAGAAATAACTTAGATCAAGTGGATTAGTAGATAGATGTCTGATGTTCCTTTTAGTCTAACCTAACATTTAGTAATTCCTAAAAAAAAGTGTTCTTTTTTGAAGTAACTAATTGAAATTATAAATAAATTCAGTAATAACTTTGTTTATTTTAAATATTCTGGTTATAATCACTGAACAATGAAACTTGTTTAGATAATTTTTTAAAATCAGAAATAGGCTTGTTCTTAGGTGAAATTTTATTATGACAAACATTGATATTGAAATTATATAGAACTTTGCTAAAATATTTAGTGTTGCAGGAAAAATAGAAACATCCAATAAAGGTGAAAAGAGACCAACATATTTTTCTTAGTTGAGTTGTCTGTATTAAAGTTGATCACCTTGTGTTTTCTAATGTAAAACAGAAATTTTATAGATGTGTTATATGATGAAACCAAAGTCTGAAATTACCAGTGTTTATGATGACTTCCTGAGCTGTATTTAATTTTCCAAAGGAATAAAAATCAATATTAGTCTGTTTAAAATTTATTTTTCTGTTTTTGTTGTAAAGGGACCCCACAGTAATGAGAGTTGCAGATGTGGGGAAAATGTGGGGTTTCACACATATATGATAAGTTCTTACCTAATCATTATTGGGGACACTTGTCATCAATCCTGCCTTTTGCTACTTTAAATAAAAGAGATGCATGTTTTGTGACCAGTTGTGTATGTGTAGAAACTCACATTTTTTTTTTAAGGTCATTACTAGCTGGTGAAGCATTCTGAACATAAAAACATTTATTTGTATTTCTACCCCATTCATCTTCATCATCTCTGTCAATGTCCTGAACGTAATAAGCAGTGTGTTGTTAAAACCAGTGCTGACTACCATGATCTTTTCATGTATGTGACACTGTAATTATTAAAAAGAAAAACCAATATCTCACTAAGTGATCCAGCTTTAGTAGATATAAATATCTTTATAGAAATCGTGTTTGATGTAGTGCATAGGTTTAGCATTGATGGATAGATAGCTTTAATAACTGAATTGTTGGATCTAGTTATTAGTTCAGTGAACAAATGTATTTATCCAATATTTCTCATCATTTTGGTATTTTATTGTTTTGTGGTAGGAATTTATTTAAAATATCATTGTTAAAATCTTACTGAATGGATTATTATATATTTTTTCTCCCTCACAAAAGTAAAGCATTTAATTCAATAAAAGATGCCACTTCTATGCTGTGGGTTGACAAAGACTTGCTTGATTGATTAGAATGAATGAGAATATGAAAGATTTAAAGCAAAGCTGTCAAAGCAATTAGAACTAAAGTCCTCTTATTACTGAATAATGAAAATTTGTGCCTGAAACACTTTAAAATATACCTAAGAAAATTGTACTTATGCAAGATGAAATGCTGGTGAAAAAAAAGAAATGGAATTTCATTTTAATATATTGTCATTGCTATATTTTAGATTTATCAAGAGACATGATGTTAAATGTTTTCTGCAAAAATTATATGTATAATGTTCAATTTAGGAATTATTTAGATACAATGTGTTGAATAATTGTTTGAAAATATTTAATTTTAAAGTGATTCTATAGGATTTATAAAATCTACAATTTGGTGTATTTTTCTTTACAATTTAAATATAAATCAGTTATTTGGAAGGGAATACAGATAGTAAAGCCACAAAGGAGATTAGCAGGCATTTAGTATTTAATATATTCTTAATGCCTTTAAATTGTTAAATTCTAGAATACATTGCTAAAGTTTCAGAATATTTTGTATAATTAGGACTCCTGGTGTATAGACTATGACTGAAGAGAAAACTAAGATAATATAAATTTTTATTAAAATATAATTGGTTCTGGGAGATAATCACATAAATTAATATTGTTTCTTTTTGTTTAGGTATTCAGTATTAAAGCTATTTATCCTATTTTTATAATATACATATACAAGGTATTGTGAAAGATATCAAGATGAATTAGATGTGAACCTGACATTGATGGCTTTTGTTCTAAGGGAGTAGTTATGACAATACTGTGTATAACCAAATGTGCTAAATAGAATGTAGATGTCATAAACATTCATATTAAAAGGTATATGATTTTAAAGGAGAGCTTAACTCCTGTTGTATGTTGTATTTGAATTTGGTCATGAAATATGTGTATGTATATCAATTAAAAATGTTTTTGCCAGGGTGCTTGGGTGGCTTAGTTGGTTAAGCATCTGACTTGGGCTCAGGTCATGATCTCGTGGTTCATGAGTTTGAGCCCCATGTCAGGATCTGTGCTGACAGCTCAGAGCTTGAAGCATGCTTTGGAATCTGTGTCTCCCTGTCTCTCTGCTCCTCCCCCACTCCTGTTCTCCCTCTCTTCTCTCTCTCTCTCAAAAATAAGTAAACATTAAAAAGTATTTAAAAAATTGTTTTGCCTGTAAGTGGGTAGTTGAAGTATCCTAAATAACACAGAGAATTTACTGGCTCTTATAACTGAAGAGTTCACAGAGAGAACAGTGAACACATACTGTTCATTCAGAGTTTCTGCTCTATTTCTCTCTAATGTTATCAGCTCTGCTTTTTTCCTTGATTGGTAGGAAGGTGGCAGGAGATAATTCTGAGACTCATAACTGCATAGCAATCTCTAGAAGAGAAATACTGCCCTAGTATTTTGAGGAAGTGTTCTGGGATCTATCTTGATTGGAATGCCTAGGATATATGTTCACTGTTAGCCTATGGCCAGGATGGAGGACTGTGCATATTGGCCTAAGTGAACCAAGACTTATCCCTGGATTTGGAAATGGAGTTTGATATTCCCGGAGTATTCAGCTGCATGGGTTAAGTTTTGGGATACTGCACTGAGAATGCATATTCTGTTGGAGATGGGAAAGGGAAAATGGGTCCTGAGTAGGCAGTCTGCAGTGTCCACATTCAGATATCAGGAAGGAGCTTCAGGCAGACTGGATTGTGTAAACATATGAAGGGGAAAAAAAAAAAACCACATATGTATAGTTCAGAACACAGCTGTAGTTCAATTTAACTGGATAGAGAGTGTTTGCGGAGAAGCTGTAGGAAATAACAGCAATAGGACAAATTTGGATCAGTTGGTGAAATACCTTGAAGTTAGAAAGGGGAATTTGGGATTTAATTTGTAGATAGATGGAAAGAAATAAATGTTTTTTGCAGTAGAATAATAAGCTGAGAGTTGCTATTAGGATTTAAATGTGTTAGTACGAGGTTTTTAAAAACAGGGAGATTCAAGGAATTAGGTTTCTGGGTTTGGCTCCTGGTTGAATGGTGGTGTCATGTTTTGACATGGGGAGAAAGACATGAGGCAGTTTGTGAATGCCTGTCTTAGGTGTCTAGGAAGATGGTTGTTTCTTTATCAGAAAACACAGGAAAAAATTTGAGGAGAGATTTAATGAAGAGTTAATATTTGTATACACTGAATTAGCTACTCATGGAGTCATTGAATGTTTGGGCTCTTGGAGTTCAGTTTTTCAATTATGTTCACAGAATGTGCTGACTTTCTCAATTCACATTGCTTTACATTTTGGAGCTAATTTTTACATCCAGTTCTCTTGACTGTAATCTCAGTACTCTGGTTTAAAAATTTTTTTAAATTAAATTTAAAAAATTTTAAACATTGACTTTTTTTATTATGTTTTAGAGAGCAAGCAGGGAAGAGGGGAAGAGAGAGAGAGAGAGAATGAATCTCAAGCAGGCTCCATGCTCAGTGGAGCCCTATGTGGGATCATGATACCTGGGATCATGACCTCAGTTGAAATCAAGAGTTCAGATGCTCAACAGACTGAACCACACAGACACCCCTCAGTACTCTGTTTTAACGTAGTTACCTCATGCTTGATAATACAGACTGATATGTTTTGCCAGAATAATGTATAATGCTTAACGTGGATTGAGTTACTTTATTTCAGACATTGTGTAAAGCCATATTTTACTTTTATTAATTATGCTTACTTGATAATAATTAAAATCTTAGTGTCTAATATTACTACTTCCAATAAGACCATTCATTGTGTCAGGCAATTTGCATATATTATATACTGTGCTTTTAATAAGCATCTTATGGTAGGTAGTGTTGTTATTCTCATTTTACAGATTGGAGAACTGACACTTGAAGAGTTTATGTAATATGCCTAGGATCACACAACCTGAAGGAACAGAGCAGAATTGGAATACATAAAATTTTGGAACTCAAACCAGTGCACATTGTTAACTTAATAGTAAATCCTTAAAATAATGTTGTAACTTGTTGAGGGAGTGTGGAGATAGACTGGAGAAAGTTGCATTTGGAAATTAGAAATGTGAGACTGAGGCACCTGCCTGGCTCAGTTGGTTAAGCAACCAACTCTTGATTTTGGCACAGATCATTCTCTCAGGTTCATAAGTTCAAGCTTCACGTTGGGCTATGCACTGATAATGTGGAGCTTGCTTGAGATTCTCTCTCTCCCTTTCTCTCTCTGCACCTCTTGTGCTCTCTCTCTCTTTCTCAAAATAAATAAAATAAACTTAAAGAAAAAGAAATGTGAGACTGAAAATTTATCTAGAGGACAAACTTAATAGAGTTGATGCTATAGATATCACAGTAATGGACATTAAGATAGGAGTTGAAGCATGAGTTTGGGTCGTATTTACAAGGGAGAAATTAGAAAAAAAGAAGAGTTCTAAGGGTGCCTGGGTGGCTCAGTCAGTTAAGCATCTGACTCTGGATTTTGTCTCAGGTCAAATTCTTACTGTCTGTGAGTTTAAGCCCTGTGTCAGGCTCGGTGCTGACAGTGTGAAGTCTGTTTGGGATTCTCTCTATCTCTCTCTCTCAAAGAAATACACTTTTTTTTTTTTTTAAAGGAGATTTAGAGACAAATCTATGGCCAAGGAATAAGACTGAACAACCACAAAATTAGAAGGACCATCAGGAGAGTTTAGTGAGAAAGAATGGAATGAAGATGAGATTTTCAAAACAAAGAAGATGACCGCTGGAGAGTGCTACAAGAAAAGCTTATTAGGATTGATGAGTGAGAGGTCATTGAAAACCCTTTGGGACACCAGTTTTTTATCAAGTAGCAGTAAAAAAGACACTGGAAGTAAGGTTAATGAATGAGTGTAATGGCTGTTTATAGTTGGAGAGAAATTCCACTGGAGAGGGAAATCTTGAAGAATCACAAGGGAGATGGAATAGGTAATGAAGCTTGATATTGGAGGCTATGGGAAGAAATAGAATGGAAAGCATTAATGGAAAAAATAGCTCCACAAAGACTAGAGAGAAAGGAAACTGTTGAAGACTTAGGAAAAAAAATTAAAAAAACATTGTGAAGTAAAGTGAAATTGGGAATAATCTATTGATTTCAGGGCTCTCAGTCAACTATGTGACTAAACCATCAATGTGTTTTGGTGTGATGTTTTTGCCAAATGTCACATATACTACAGTTAATAAATTCCCTAGAAACTAAGACCTTTAAAATTCAAATCCAGCTGCCAAAAAAGATAAACCACCAAAGACATAAATCATGCAAAAATAAGACTGGCTGACGATGAAAATGCTTGATGGAATGCACAGCTTGTGATGTTGTATGTTAAGCAAATGTAAAGGCAAAAGTGAATTTGCTCTATGTAAACTTTGGAAGTCTTCAAGTTTCCTTTTGTACATTTATTCATCCCATGTGCTTTTCCTTCTCACTGATAATCTTTATTTGAGTTATTACAAGTATACAGTAACTACCTGCATTTTTACACTTCTCTGTTGTAGAATAAGAGCAGACTGCATAGTCAGTTTTTAATAATAGTTAATATTTATTTGGCACTTACTATGTATCAAGTCCAAGCACTGTTCTAATGGCTTAGATGTAATAAATCAATGGACTGTGTATTTTATTTGGAAAAGAACTACTAAAACTTTTTATTCTTTATTTAAATGAGAGTGCCAGTATCCTGAACAGTATTCTAGTCTGAAAAAAAAAAAAAAAGACACAAAACCCTCACAGTGGTAGGAAGTGACTTAAGCAGTGACAAGAAGAAAGTCCAATGAGTCATAAATAAACTAATTAGAAGCAGCAGGATGCCACCAAGATGTGTTGCTGTCTTTTGATCTGTGACAAAAAAACCAATTCCCTTTGTTCTTCATAGTATATAAAAATAGCCTCATGAGAATTTTACCCACTGAATTTACAAAAATGAGTATTTGAATATAAAAGTAAGAAGAACCATCTTCTTAAAAAATGGTTGATTAGAGAGTGTCAGGAACAGTGGCTTAGATTAGTGTGTTAAAATTTCAGGTCGCTAGAGGACTGCTTAATCGAATCATCTAAAACAGTTTATATCTTTACCCAGGGAGTTAGAAACCAAGGAAATTATTCAGATATGTCGCAGGCTGAGATTTTTTACGCATGTATTTGTTTGGGCTTATTATGTTTTCATATATTCATATTTATTTCAAAATAAGAGAAACCTACGATTATTTTCAAATGTTTTGCCACTTATTTTAGTCATGGCTTTTTACTCACAATCAGATAAAATCATCTCTAAATTTATGTGTTTTCTTATACACCAATATTGAATTTTGTGTCATTTTTGTTTATGAAGCAAAATTTAATCATTGCATTGGTAAAGGGAAGTGAAAGTGATAAAGTAGTTCTTAATGTAGTAAATATGGATAATATAAGAAGTATTTCTTTATTATATTTAGCAGTATAGCAAATACTATATAGAAAGAAAACAAAATTCTTTTCTTATTTTATTTTATTTATTTTGAAATAGTATGAAGCAGGGGAGGGAAAGAGAGAGAAGGAGAGAGAGAATCCCAAGCAGGTTCCATGCTGCTAGCACAGAGCCTGACTTGGGGCTCAAACTCCTGAAACCGTGAAATTATGACCTGAGCTGCAACCAAGAGTCTGATGCTTAACTGATTTAGCCACCCAGGTACCCTGATAGAAAACAAAATTCTTAATTGACTTAGAATGTATACATTTTAGTTTCCTGGGCCTTGGATTTCCTTTGCTTTCTTCATTCATTGTCTATAATTACTTTTTTTAAAAATTTTAAAAAAATGTTTATATTTGAGAGAGAGAGAGAGAAAGAGAGCGCGCGCACACATGAGCAAGCGAGTGCACAGGGGAGGGGCAGAGAGAGAGAGAAACACAAAATCCTAAGCGGGCTTCAGGCTCTGAGCTGACGGTACAGAGCCTGACACGGGGCTCGAACTCATGAACTTTGAGACCATGAGTTAAGCTGGTCAGGTGTTTGCCTGAGCCACCCAGGTGCCTGTATAATTACTCTTTTAATACTGATGAAAATATGGGGGAAATTTTAATTTTCTTTTGATCAAGGAATTGGATAGTTCCTTCTATCAGTGTGTAGAGAGATAGAACTTCAGTTTTGAGTTTATAAACCCACACTTTTCTACATGCTATAATTCATATTGATAAAATATTTGCTTTCTGCCTAAAGCTTTTCTACATATGTTCAGTGTATTGTCTAATTTAATTCACAATGATAAATATTTTCTGTTATTACTCTTAAAAATTAGAGATTTGAGATAGAGGAAGGTCAAGTAACCTTACCAAGGTGAAGACGGCAAGGGAGGGAAGCCTAGATTATTGTATATTCTCCAACTTTACATTTTCCAGGTTTGTCCTCCAAAGAATGTTAGGACTATTAAGTTGATGGATGTTTGAGAAAATTCATTTGAGTTTCCAGATTAATTAGTAATAAAGTAGGAATGAAATCGGAGGGAGAAAAGTGTATTCCATAGTAATGCTTTCTTTGTTGTCCTTGATGTACTGAAGGGTATTTTGAAATTTTTGAAATTTTCTAGGCATTGCTTCTAAACATCTCTATTGGCAAAGAATTGAATTTGAATCCATTTTTTTTCAGTTTGCTTAGCTAGGTGTCTGCTGCTACACTGGTTCATATTTGTCAGGGGCTGACATGAACCTTTAATATGTCACATCTTTAGGTTAACAAAAGATTGTTTGGTACTTGTGACTGCTTCCTGAATTGCTGCCTTTTATTAACCTAAAGGTTCTGAGACTTCTATGGCTTAGTAGCATTTCAGAAGCTATGTGAAGGTATTCTATAGCAAAAATTGAATAAGGGCCTTGTCTTTTGCAAATTATGAAGGGAAATAATAGTAGCAATTTATTACACTTGAAAGGTTTTAAAACTTTTTTTCTTCAATATATTGTCTCCTTCTATTGTTTCTCTATGCCAGAATCTTTTGTAGTGGTTAATATTTGTATAGGCACAAAAAGTTTATAGTTATTTAAGATAGATTGACAGTCACAAAAAAAGTTCAAGGAATAGTTATAGTTTTTCTCCTTTGTTTATGGCTAAAGAAGAAGCTGTGCCTGTATAGCTGGCTCTTGAGATCTTTTTTTAGTAATCAAGATGATGGATAGGAAGGCTGAAGTCGCAGCTATGGTAGATAGAGTTATGTAAGAAGGGACATACAGGGGCATCTCGGTGGCTCAGTAAGTTGTGTCTAACTCACTCAGGTCATGATCTTAAGGTTCATGAGTTCGAGCCCCACATTGGGCCTTGCACTGACACTGACACTGTGGAGCCTGCTTGGAATTTCTCTCTCTCTCTCCCTCTGTCTCTGTCCCTCCTCCATTTTCTCTCTCTTTCTGTCAAAATAAACTTAAAAAAAAGAGGAAATGACCTACAGCTAACTGGATATTTTTAGAAGTCTACTTAAAAGAATAGATCCAGTAAAATAATGTCAATTAATATGTCCAGAAGTAGAGAAGAGGAAAATCAGAGGTACCCTAGAATTCTTATAGAAATGGAAAAAGAGGAGAAATTGAAGCAGCTGCTGTATAGAGTGTGACTTTATTTAAAGAGGGTTTTTTGGATATTTTACTCTTTGATGTATAGAAATACAAATTTTCTCAATCACCACCTTTGCACCCCACACCCCCAGTTACCCTTTGCTGTCTCTTGAAAATTGGCATGCTTTGGATTATCTTTTTGGAGTCTTTTAGAGTCAGATTGATATAGTTTTTTAAGGTTTGAATTGGTGTTCTATGAATACGGTAACACCTATAGGTGTTTCACGATTTGAGCATTTTTAAAAAACACCAGCTCTCTCTTTCTCTCTCTCTCTCTCCCCTACACCCCAATTCTAATCATCAGCCTCAAGGCTGAATCATTATCTACTTGGCACTGTTTATGAGGATCTAGAATCCTGACCTTGGTAATGCTTATGTCTTGTAGTTGATAGAATCATCTCTGATACCTACTGTGCCCAGTATTAAGTTTCACTAAACACAGTAGCCTGTGCTTTACCTATACTTGGAAGTCATGAAAGAATTATTTGTTTAAAATGTGCCTGACATGATTTTAAGCCCTGTAAGAATGGCATGGGGAGAGGAAGATACCTGTCTTTAAAATACGATTTTAACCTAATGGTTTTGTTATGGTTGTGCCCAAAATATTTAGTTTGTGGAATGTGCTTGAATTGGAATTACTGAAACTATGCTAGTATTACCCTATTATTGATCTACTCCTCTGAGGGTGGCTTAGAATCACACTATCTTGAAAAGGGGAAGAAACTGTCCACTTATTAAGTCAAT